>PVLC010017914.1:0-32915 GCA_004027655.1 Graphiurus murinus
TTTTTTTTTTTTTTGGCGGTACTGGGGACTGAACTCAGGGGCATTCTACCTCCGAGCTATACCCCCAGCCCTATTTTTTTATTCTTTATTTTGAAACCGGGTCTCACTAAGTTGCGGAGTGCCTCACTAGGTAGCTGAGGCTGGCCGCGAACCCGGATCCTCCGGTCTCAGCCTCCTGAATGCTGGGATTACAAGCGTGCGCCACCACGCCCGGCCCGGCTTTTCTTTTAACATTACCAGTGTCGGGGTACACCAACATAGAATGGACCAAGACACCCCGTAACGATGAGCACCCCTAGTGTCTAGATTATGGGCTTCAAGTACTGCAGAAAGAGAGGAGGCTGCAGGGAAATGCTGGGGTCCAGAGCAGGAAGGTACAGGGTGGTCTGCGAGTTCTCTGAGCTGTCACAATGCCAGTGTCTGCAAAATGTACAGCAACTGGAAAGATCGCAGGTGGTTGGAGAAGTATGGAATGACTCAAACACTCCAGAAAAAGCCTGGCAATTTCTTCTGAAAGTGAACATTTACCTGACCTTTGCGCCTGGCAGTTCCACACCCAGCTATTGACCCGTGAGAATCAAAGGCTCCTGTCTGAGCCAGGTGTGGAGCACACGCCTGTAATCCCAGTACTTGGGAGGTTGAGACAGGAGGATCCAAGGTTCAAGGCCAGCCTCCACAACTTATAGGGAGGCCCTCTGCAATTTAGTGAGAGCCTGTTTCAAAATAAGAAATAAAATAGGGATGGGGGTGTAGCTCAGAGGTAGAATGCCCCTGAGTTCAATCCCCAGTACACCAAGGCGGAAAAAAAAAAAAAGATTAAAAAAGAAGCTCATGTCTGCGTCAAGGCCTGGTTCATAAGAGCTTCAGCCCATGCCCAGCACCAAAGTAGACAAACTCTGGGACAGTGCTCCAGAGGAAGACTACTTAGCAGAGCCAAGGAACAAATTGCTAACATGTAGCAAATGTATCTCAAGGAACAGAAGCCAAGGAATAAATGTAGTAATTGGCTGACTTGGAGGTGCAGAACAGTAACAATAACAGGGCTTTTAGAAATCGGAACCCCCCTCAAAGAGCCAGATGGAGTTTTGGGGGTGACGCTAGTGTCTGCGTTTTGACGGAGTTTGGGTTATGCGGACATGTGCATTTGTTAAAACTGCGGAATGGCACACTCGGGGCTCACACATTTCACAGAATGCAATTTTATTAAATCATTCATGGTGTGTATGCGCTGCAGTCTTTGAGGTGGAATGCGCAGGAGTCTACAGCTGACCCTGAGGTCTAACAGGACTACCAGACGGGGGTTGCGCAGGCAGAACGAATGTCAGCTGTGCACTCTATGCACAACCCAGAACCTGTGGCGGTCACTGCGCAATTCTTCTGGCATTTTTTTTCCCTGTGTTTAAAGTTTTCCATCATAAACCACCGGGAAGAAGCCAGGAGCATTGTATCAGAGGAGACCCGAGTCAACCTGAAGAGGCTCCTGTTGGCTAGAGACGGCGTGTCAGCTTCCTGTGGCTGCCTGTGGCTAACAGGTGACCACAGAGTCAGAAATGGAGGAACGTCAGCGGTGTGCTCTCGCATGGCTTCGGAGACTACAAGTTGCGCAGGTTTTTCGGGGCGGTGGGAATCAGACCTGGGACCTCATGCATGCTAGGCAAGCGCTCTTCCGCTGAGCCACACTCCAGGCCATCTGAGACTAGAAGTTATTTCATTTATTTATTTATTTTTGTGGTACCAAGGATGGAACCCAGGGGCATTCCACCTCTGAGCCACACCTCCAGGCCTAGCTCATTCTTTTATTCTGAAACAGGGTCTCACTATGTTGCAGAGGGCCTTGGCTAAGTTGCTGAGGCTGTCCTTGTACCTGCAATCCTCCTGTCTTGGTCTCCTACGTACTGGGATTACAGGTGTGTGCCACTACATCTGGTGAGACTAGAAGTTGTTTTTTTTTTTTTTTTTCTTGGTACTGGGGATTGAACTCAGGGGCATTCTACCTCCGAGCTATACCCCCAGTCCTATTTTTTATTCTTTATTTTTTGAAACAGGGTTTCACTAAGTTGCGGAGTGCCTCACTAAGTAGCTGAGGCTCCGGTCTCAGCCTCCCAAATGCTGGGATTACAAGTGTGCACCACCACGCCCGGCTAAGACTAGAAGGTTTAAACTGAGTTGTCAGCAGGGCCACACTCTCTCTGAGGGGCTCAGGGGGATCCTTTCCCTACTCTTCCAGCCTCGGCTTGTGACCACATGGCTTTCTCGTCTCTGTGTCTCTCCTCTTCTGACTCTTATACACGTACTTGTCATTGTGCCAGTTTTGGGGGAGACAGCTCCTTCTTTGTAACATGAGTGTGAGTTGCAGGGACAGGTATACCTCTCCTTTTTTTTTTTTTTTTTTTGTACTGGTTTTGAACCCAGGGTCATTCTACCTCTGAGCTACACCCCAGTCCTATTTTTTTTTATTTTGAAACAGGGTCTCACTAAGTTGCAGAGGGCCTCACTAAGTAGCTGAGGCTGGCTTCGAACCTGCGACCCTCCTGTCTCAGCCTCCCAAATGCTGGGATTACAAGTGTGCGCCACCATACCTACTGATTTACTCACGTCCAATCTTGGCCATTTTGGAGGGACTCTGACCCTGCTGGCAAAAGCACAGGGCAGGGAGCTCCACAGCAAACCCCACGGTGTCCCCACTTCTATCCCTTGTTTCTGTCGTCCACTCTGCTTCCGCTGGAGCTCCCACGTGCCCTGCAGACAGTGGCCCCAAAGCCACGGCTGCCGGCGCTGTCCCTGGTTCTGATTTGGGTTCCTCGCTGGGAGGCAGCTCTGGGGGCAAATAGCTTGCTCTCCCATCACGACCACCTGAAGGCCCCTGAGCACAAAATGGAGACCTGGGCCATGCCATGGAGTTGTCCTCGGTTGTGGGTACTTGTCAGAGTGTCCCTGGCAGGGTGAAGCCCCATGGCCCCTTGCTGCCCTGCGTCCCAGGAAATAGGCAGCATCTGGCCAGGTTGGGCTGGGAGGAGGGAGGCCAAAGCCAGCTGTTCCCCCTCCCTGCAGGGGCCTCGGCTGCATCTCCGCATCCTTCCGCTTTGTTTCATTAAAGAAAGGCCGTGCTTCTGCTAATCAGGACCACCATAGTTATTCTTGTTTGCACAAACCCTGATAGGGCGAACCCCACCCACGTGCATTGGAAGGGAGGCAGAGTAGCCTGGAAACCAGGTTAGGAATCTCCGTCTCCCTGGCAACCGAGCCCAGCCTGGGAGAGTGGGTCTGACTCTCGGGGCTCTCCAGGGGCGGCCCCCCCTCCTCACCCTGCAGGCTTTGGGCTTCCTGGCTCCTTTCCATTACCCCCCCCCCCGGTCACGCACCGCCAGGCCCTGCCCACTCCTGACATTCTGTGGTGTGCAAATGGCTCCAAATCTGAGGGGCTTAAACAACAAAACCTATTTTCTCTCAGCATCCGTGGGCAGGAACCCAGGTGCCCAGTGGGGCTGCAGCCCATGTTCCTGTGTCCACCAGAGGCCGCCCCTCTGCAGGCTCTGCCCAAATACGCAGCTGTGGGGTTGGCAAGCCGGTCCCTCCTCACCCGGCCAGGCCTTGTCCCTCCTCACCTGAGCAGGCCCAGTGTCTCTCTCCCCCTGAGCAGGCTTGGTCCCTGGTCACCTGGGCAGGCTTGGTGTCTCCTCACCTGGGCTGGCTCAGTCACTTGTGGAATCAGCGGGGTCTGCTCCCTTCCCTGTGCCAGCAATGCCCCGTCTGTCACCGGTGCAGACCTCTGAGCCCCCGGTGCCCGCGGTCCCCAGCTGGACGGTCCTGGTGCCTCCTGCGCCCCTCAGCTGGGCCAACCCACGCAGCCCCAGCCCGTGACTCCGTCTGCACCCAGCCAGGCCTGGGGCAGGGAAGACTCACCCAGGGAACCCACCATTCATTTCTTCCCACAGCCATTGGCTGGTCCGAGTCACCATTTTCCCTACTGGGCTCCCTGTCCTATTCTAGAACCTTCTAGTTCATTCTCTACTCACTCATCAGCCAGAGGATCTTCTGAAATGTGAACTGGGGGTGCCTGACCCTTTGTCATGCCACTTCTGCAGACACCGTGGCTCCTCTTCCTCTGCTGGCAGTCGCCCTTTGGTGACCGAGAGGAGGTCACGAGAGTGGACTCCGGGGTCCCACTCACCGCTTGTTTCTGCCATTCTTGTGTCGGGGTTTCCAGAGAGATGGTACAGACCGCTGTGTAAGGGTAAGAGCTCTAGTTTAAGGAATGGGTTCATGTGATTTGAGGTACCCACAGGGAGGGCCGCGGGCTAGAGACCAGGCAAGAGCCCACGTGGGGCTCACGTCCCAAAGCTGCTTGCTGGCAGGACTCCCTCCCACTCAGGGACCCTCTTCAGTCCTATTCAGGCTTTCAACTGATTGCACGAGGCCCACCCACTCCAGGAAGCGTTATCTGCTTCATCCAGAATGTGCCAGTTTAAACCTCAATCCCATCTAAAAACCACCCTCACAGAAATGTGTTCCACCTACTACCCCTGCACCATAGCCCCGCCAAGTTGTCACCAAAAACTAGCCACGCACACCTTGAGGGGCATCTAGTCTCTCCCAAGTCACACACTCAAGTTCGCGGGGTCTGACTCTAGTCCCCTCTTTTCCTTGCAGTCTCCCCTGGCCCTCCCTCCGTGGCCTGGCGCCCTGGACCGCCTTCCAGTCCGGTGTGCACACACCCACGCCTTTGCACACCCAGCCCTTGCACGTGACACACTCCCTGAGCGCCCAGCGGTTGCCCTGGAAACCTTACCCTGCATCCTCTGCGTCTTGTGGAGCCTGGAGCTCTCTCTCCTTAGTGCTGCCAGTTCCTGGAACCCCCTGGTCCAGAGCACCCCCGTCCTGCACGGCTGCGGGCCAGGGCTCCGGTCCAGTCTTGGGGAGTTCACATAGCAGAGGTCTTTGTTGCTACAGGACAGTGTTAGCTCAGATTTCCTGCCAGTTTCCGTGCCGGCCCTTTCTGCTGGTGTTCTAGGCCCTCAGTGAGGGTTTGGATCCGAACTGTTCTGCCCAAAAGCTCATGGCCTGCCCCCCCAGGCAGCAGTGTCCTGAGGGCCCCGATGCGTCAGGGGGTCAACCCATTGGCGGGTTCATAGCTGCAGGGATTCCTGGAAGGAGGCAGAAGCCAGGAGGTGCGGCCCAGGTGGGGGCTGTGTCTCACCGTGGCACGCACTCTGCTGCTCAGACACCACGCCCTTCCGCCATGTTCCCTTCTCCTCAGGTTCAAAGCAGGGGAGCCAGCGACCCTGAACCTAAAGCTCTGGAACCCTGAGCAAAACCAATCTTCCTTCTCCGTGGGGCCGCGGTCGTCCTCAGTGCGAGTTGCAGCGTGGGAAAGGCCACCCGCCTCCTGCTCTCGTTCTTCCCCAAAGCTCCTTGGTGAAGGGCTGAGCGCTGACATCTCAGGGCTCCGAGTGTCACCCACCTTAAAGAACGTGTTTACCTAGGTTTAAAATGTAATCGATGCATGATAATTATATGGATTTATGGGTACAGTGTGATGTTTTGATGTATGATACATTATGGGATAATTTTAAGAAGCTAATTAAGATAGCCATCACCTCATGTGCTTTTCTTTGTAGGGTGAGCATTTAAAATCCATTTTTTAGCCGGGCGTGGTGGCGCACGCTTGTAATTCCAGCATTTGAGAGGCTGAGATTGGAGGATCCGGGTTCGCGGCCAGCCTCAGCTACCTAGTGAGGCACTCTGCAACTTAGTGAGGCCCTGTTTCAAAATAAAGAATAAAAAATAGGTCTGGAGGTGTAGCTCGGAGGTAGAATGCCCTGAGTTCAATCCCTAGTACTGAAAAAAAAATCCATTCTTTCATTCTTTTAGTAATTTTAAAATACACATTATATTAACATATTAACTACCGTTGGTTGCCATGCTATGTAACAGATCTTCATTAGATTAATGGAAACTTTGTACTCATTGTGTGTGTGTGTGGGGGGGTGGTACTGGGGATCGGACCCAAGGGTGTTCTACCTCTGAGCTACACCCAGTCCTATTAAATTGATCACTCTCTATCCATCCATCCATCCATCATTGGTGCTGGGGATTGATACCAGGGACATTCTACCTTGAGCTGCACTCCCCACCCTTTTTGTTTATTTATTTTGAAATAGGGTATAAGTTGAGACCTGGACAGTCTCGCTAAGTTGCAGAGGCTGGCCTTGAACCTGCGATCCTCCTGCCTCAGCCTCCCAAGTACTGGGATTACAGACGTGGGCCACCACACCTGGCTATCTTACAACTTTCTGATAATGGCTATTCTAACAAGTTATGTGTCATTATGGTTTTAATTTGCATAATGATTTGTGATGTTGAGTATTTTTCATTAACTTGTGGACCATTTGTGTGTGTGTGTGTGTGTGTGTGTGTGTGTGTGTGTGTGTGTGTGTTACTAGGGATTGAACCCAGGGGCATTCTACCTCTGAGCTACACCCCCTTTTTTTAAACAAAAAAAAACAAGGCCTCACTAAGTTGCTGAAGTGAGGGCTTGCTAAGTTGATGAGGCTGGCCTTGAACCTGTGATCCTTCTCTTTTAGCCTCACAAGTACTAGGATTACAGGAGTGCATCACCATACCCTGCTTATTTTCCCTTCCTTCCTTCCTTCCTTCCCTCCCTCCCTCCCTCTCTCCTTTCTCTCTCTCTCTTTCTTTCTTTCCTTCCTTCTTTCTTTTGTCTTTCTCCTTCTGAGCTACACTCCCCAGCCCTATTTTTTATTTTTAAATCAGAGTCTAAGTTGCAGAGGGCCTCACTAAGTTGCTGAGGCTGGCTGTGAACCTGCCTCCTGTCTCAGCCTCCCAAGTACTGGGATTACAAGCGTGCACCACAATGCCCAGCCTCCTATTTTATTTTTTATTTTGAAGTAGGTTCTCACTAAGTTGCAGAGGGCCTCGCTAAATTGCTGAGGCTGGCCTTGAACCTGCAATCCTCCTGTTACAGCCTCCCAAATATTGCTCCCCCAAGTAATGGGATTATAGGCATGCTACACCATGCCTGGCTTATTTTCTATTTTTGAAACAATCTTGCTAGGTTGCTGAGGATCTCACTAAGTTACTAAGGCTGGCCTTGAACTGGCGATCCTCCTGTTTCCTAAGTACTGGGATTAAAGGCATGTACCACTGCACCGGGCTTGTATGTTTTCTTTTGATAAATGTCTATTCTGAATCCTTTGCTCAATTTTAAATCAGGCTATTTGTTTTCTTGCTATTGAGTTGTTTTCTCAACTTATAATTATCTGAAAATTTTGTTTTGCGCTTATTTTGGGAGAAGTGTATAAAATTCTTAGTTGGCAGTTATTTTCCTCTGAGCACTTTAAAAATGAGACTTCACTCTCTTTTGGCTCTTACTGTTGCTATTGGAATTCTGCATTAACCTAATCACCATTTTTTTAGAACTAATCTTCCTTTAAAGGGGCTGCTCTAAAGCTCTTTCTTTGTTTTTGATGGTCTGCCATTTCATTCTTCTGTACCTAGGTATAACCTTCTTTTTGTTTTTCCGTTTGGTCTATGTTGTACACTCTGGGAATGCTAACCTCTCACCAGTTCTGGAATATTCCTAAGCATACTGTCCCCAAACATTAGTCCTCTCTCCTTTGGGCTTCCCACCAGAATTCTTCTGGCTCTCTGGCTGCGATCTTTTACACATCTTAACTCCACCTCATCCCTTGTGCCGCATTCTTGCTCATTTCTTCAGATTTGTCTTCCAGTTCACAAATTTCCTCTCCAGCAGCGTCTAATTTGCTGCCTGACCCATCTGCTGGGTTCTTTTCTACAAACAAGTTTTATTGACACATAATTCATACACATCTATTTTTAGAATACTTTTGTCGCTCCAAAATGAGAGGTTTTTATCACACCATTTTTCAGCAGTGCCCACTTGCAGTCACTCTCCATTCCTCGGTCTCCCGTGCCAGCCGTGGAGAGCCGCCGCGCCCTGCTCAAGGTTCCCACGGGGTGTCTAGAACAGTAACCCTGGGTTACCACCTTTTATTTATTTATTTATGTGTGTGTGTGTGTGTGTGTGTGTGTGTGTGTGTGTGTGTGTGGTATTGGGGATGGAACTCAGGGGCATTCTACCTCCAAGCTACACCCCCAGCCCTATTTTTTATTCTTTATTTTGAAACCGAGTCTCACTAAGTTGCGGAGTGCCTCACTAGGTAGCTGAGGCTGGCCGCGAACCCGGATCCTCCAGTCTCAGCCTCCCGAATGCTGGGATTACAAGCGTGCGCCACCACGCCCGGCTTGACCTTTTCATTTCAGTGAAAAGTATCTCATTTCTAGAGGTTTTATTTATTTACTTTTTCCAGATAAGCATGGTGGTCATCTTGACAGTACGTCGTTTCTCCCCCATAATACATCTTGAGCGTGTTAAACAGATGTTTTCTATTTGGTGCTTGATACCTCTGATGTAGAGTTTGTGGGACTTGAACCTGTCGCTTGACCTTGTTTCTGCTGAGATGCCTTGAGACCGCCTTCCCCTTGGAGACTTGCTGACTTCTGATTTTGAGCTCATCTGTGGGAACCCCAGTCCCTAAGCTGGGGGCCGCTTACCTTCAGAGAGGGCGAACTTGTGCTTCTGGCTGCTAACTTCGGTCACCCTGGGCCCTTGGAGGCTCAGCTTCCTGGGGAGTCTCAGGCTCAACCCCTCCCTACCTCCCTGACCACACCCAGGGGGGCGCGCTGCAAATGCTCCCTCCAATGGGAACCTCGCTGGTGTGCTCTGTCATAACTCGTCTGTCACTCCCGTGCTGGAGGGAGGCCTCGCTGCCTGGGTGGGTGCCAGAGTTAGCCCCTAGGAGCGGCCTTCGATGACTCTGAAAATTTGCTGCCAAAACACCAGTGATCCTCATCCCTCGGGTGACAGCACTCTGAGGCTCACATTCCACATCCTCTTCCAGAATTCCTCCATGGGATTGGGCTCCAGGCCCTGCGGTGGTGCTTTGCTCAGTACCATACCCCTGCTTGCCTCTTTCCCTGCCCTAGACCACTGCCTCTCCCGCTGGCTGCTGCTCACTGCGCTTCCAAATAGACAGCTTGGCCTGGAATCCTTGCCTCAGGCTCTGCATCCGCCGGACCACACCAAGCCCCAGGCCCAGAGCGGTGCATGTCCAGGCTCTGCCAGGTACCTGCGGCGCCCGTGTCTGCCTCCTACTCAGCAGCAGGCTCTGGGACCCCACGAGCACAGTAGCTTGTTTTTGGACTAGAAATTCCTTACTTTCAGCCAGGCATGGTGGCACATGCCTGTAACAACCAGTACTTGGGAGGCTGAGACAGCAGGATCACAGGTTTGAGGCCAGCCTCAGCAACTTAGGGAGGCCCTCCACAACTTGACTGAGACTCTTGAAAAAAAAATAGGTCTGGGGGCGTAGTTTGGAGGTAGAGGGTCTCTGGGTTCAGAAAAGAGCTGTGTCTGAGCTGTGATCTAGTTCTTGCCCCCTTCACCTTGCATGTATGTGGGGGGGGGAGGGGATTGGGGATTGAACCCAGGGGCACCCTACCTCTGAGCTACACACCCTCCGACTATTTTATTTTGAAACAGAATCTCACTAAGTTGCAGAGGCTGTGGCCTCTCATTGGTGACCCTCCTGTCTCAGCCTCCCAAGTACTAGGGTCACAGGTGTGTGCTACCACACCTGGCTATTATCATTTTGTAGTGCTGGTGGTTGGACCCAGGGCCCTCGCACATGCTGTGCAAGCACTCTGCTAGTGGGCTGCAGAGCCCCACCCCCCTGTGTGGTACTGGGTCATGAATCGGGGCATTCTACCTCTGGACTACACCTCCCAGCCCTATTTTATTTTTTATTTAGGAACAGGGCCTTGCTAGGTTGTGGAGGCCAGCTTCTAACCTGCAATCCTCCTGTTGTAGCCTCCCAAGTGCTGGGCTTACAGGGGTGCTCCACTCTCCGCACCTTCTTAAACCCCCCAGCTCGAAGATAAACTCTCATCCTCAGAGAAGCTGTCCTCACTTTGCTGCGAAGTCGGTGCCCGGAACGAACCTCTCTGGTCCATCTTTTTTGCCCACACTTCTCCAGGTATGCAGCGGAGCAGGGAGGCGCAGAGCCGGCTCTGCAGCCCAGGGGCCCAAAACCGGCTGTGTTGTCTGGTCACCGAGCAGGGAGGGCAACCCCTCAGAGCAGGGTCTCCTCGCCCAGAAGACAGAAATGAGAATCCGTGCACAGCAGGACTGCGGTAAGAACGCACCGAGTGAGGACCTCAAGAAGTGCTTAGTACCGGCGGAGCACGTAGTGTGTACGCTAAGTGTGGGCTCCGCGGGTCACGTTTTGCAAAGGCAGCATTCGCGACGCTCGTTTGTCTAACCTGCGACTCAGGAGGGCAGAAACCTGCCCCCACCTAGCACTGAGCTTCCCAGCCCCTCGGGCACCTCTTCTGGACAAATGAGTAAAGGTAGGTGAAAAGGGCCGGCGGCAGCTTAGGGCTTGCCCAGGGCCCGGCAGAGACCCATTCCGGGCACAGGGGGGCCTCGGAGCAGCCCAGACCCCCGGGGTCCGGCTCCGAGGCCCTCACGCCCAGCCCCGCTTCTCGCCCGCTGGGTGTGGGTGTGGTTGGTGGCAGGAGTCGGGGTGGGGGCGTGGAGCCGCGGGAGCAATGGGAAGCGAGGAGGCGGCTGTGGAGGGAGGGGCTCGGGCTGGGAGCCCGCCGCCGGTAGGTGAGCGGGGACCTGCGCGGAGCGCCGCGGCTGGCTGTCACCTCCCTCCCTCCCTCCCTGCGTCTTTGTGCGTTTTGCTTCCTTTCGCAGTCGACGTTCTTCCGAGAATTTCCGAGGGGGATCTCAGCCAAGCGGAGGGGGAAGGGCGCCTGCCCACGCCGGGGTAGGAGGCGGCGGCGGTGCAGGGGGGAGGGTGCCCCGGGCCGCGGAGCCGGAGCGGGCGCGGGGCGCGGGAGGGCCCTGGCCGGCGACCCGCCGAGGGGCCCCGAACCCCGGGCGCCCCCGCCCCGCGCGGCCCCGCCGCCCCCGCCCCCCGCGCGCCCCCGCCCCAGCTCCGCCCCGCCCCTCGCGCGGGGTCCGCGTCTGCGGCTGCGTTCCCCGAAAGACGAGGCTGCGCCCGGGTTCCGGTCCGCAGGGAGACCGAAGGGCACCGCTCCCCGCGCCGCCCGCGCCGCCGAGCCCGGAGTGCGGACACCCCAGGGATGTGAGTGCGCCCCCCGACCCGAGGCCCGCGCTCCACGCCCCGATCCGCGGTGAGCCCCGGGGGGGGGACTCGGCGCGGGGTTCCAGGCCCCCCAGCCCAGGGGTGGGGGGAGACGGGCGCGCACCCCTCCCCCACCGGCAGGTACAGTCCGCTCCCGCCCCCTCCCCTCCCGCCGCTCCGCTCCCGCCGCACCTACAGCTCCCCAGGGAGGACAGACGCCCCCGCCCCCCACAGGTGCCTGGCGCGGGCCGGGGGCTGCTCGCGCTGTCACCTCCGGAGAGGGCAGACCTTTTCTCCCCGCCGGGGATGCTGTGATGGTGGACGCTCTGGGGGATGGGCTGGGGGGTGGGGCTGCGCGAGCTGCAGGCCCCCCCCCCCCCGGGCTTGGGATTTCTGGGGAGGAGGTCGCGTCCTGATGCCCGAGAAGGGAGGGTCCTTGGGGCCTCGGCCGAGGGTTCGGTCTCCCGACCGCGGCTTCTCCCCGCCAGGCTTGCGCCCCAGAAGACCCCCGCCCGCAGCCCCCGCGCCTCACCGAGGCCCGCCCGGAGCATGCTCCCCGCAGCCATGAAGAGCCTCAGCCTGGCGCTGCTGGCCCTGCTGCTGTACCCCGCGCCGGGTGAGTGGGGCCCCAGGACCAGGGGAGGTCCCGGACAGGCCGAGGCCGAGGCTCAGGAGGGAGGCTCCCTGCAGGACCGCGGTCCTCCAACGGCTCCCGTCCTGGCCCCCTGCGGGACTCCAGGGGTAGGTCTCTCCCAGCCCAGGGCACCCAGCGCTTTCCTCTGGGGTGCTGGTCCTGCGAGGACACCCCTCATCCCTGAGTCCCTGGGGTCGGAGCCCCACCAGGCCTTTGGTATCTTGGAGCCCACCCAGCTGGGGGGGGGGGTGCCAGCCGGGCAGGAGGTGCAGGGGTCCATCTGCCCTGCTCCTTTCTGTCCTGTGGGAGTCAAAGCTGCCTCCACAGCACAGGTTCTGCCACCAGTGCCGGCAGCAGGGGGGGGGGGTGCAGGGCCTCAGTCCCTCTGGTCACTCTGCTACCCGTGCCCTGCCCAGCTCACGGTCTGTGGTGCCAGGACTGCACCCTGACCACCAACTCCAGCCATTGCACCCCGAAGCAGTGCCAGGCGTCAGACACCGTGTGTGCAAGTGTCCGGATCACTGACCCGAGTAGCAGTAAGTTGGGACCTGGGGGGGACGGGGGGGGGGTCCGAGGTGTCCTCTGAGCCGGCACCCCTACCCCCGCAGCCCGGCCTGGGACAAGAGGACAGGTCTGAGGGCAGGATGCTGCCCAGCTGTCCCCCCCTGGCTCCTCGGTGGCCCTTTCCACTTAGTCCCCTGGGTTGGTGGGCTGGAGGCCTCAGCTCCGCTGAGCCTGGCCTGGGGTAGACCTGCCGGGGCCGGGGTCCGAGGCCAAGGCCGAGGGCCCGAGGGGGAGCTGCAGTCCCAGGCCCCGTCCCTCTCCAGGCAGGAAGGATCACTCTGTGAACAAGATGTGCGCCTCCTCCTGTGACTTCGTTAAGCGGCACTTTTTCTCAGACTATCTGATGGGCTTCATTAACTCTGGGATCTTAAAAGTCGACGTGGACTGCTGCGAGAAGGATTTGTGCAACCGGGCAGCCTCGGCAGGGCGCAGCCCCTGGGCCCTGGCCGGGGGGCTCCTGCTCAGCCTGGGGCCGGCCCTCCTCTGGGCTGGGCCCTGAGGGCGCCCTCCTTCCCGCAGGGCTTCTGTGCTTGCTCCCCCGAGTCTGTCGCTGCCCCTCCCCAGCCTGGTGTGGCTGAGGCCGGGCCGCTGCAGGCCCAGCACCGTGGGCTGTGGCTCTCCCCCTCCCCAGACGAGAGACTGCCTCTCCACCACCTCCACATCCCAGGCAGCCGGACTTCTCCTGGAGACCAGGCTCCTGGGCCGGCGGCGGGGGCGGGGGGTGAGGGCAGGGGCTGGGACCCCCAGGTCCCTCGGGGAAGTGAAACCGGGCCTGGCACAGCCCCACGGGCATCTTCTGCAGAGAAATAAAGTCACTTCTGAGTCCTGAGGCCCGGGTCTGAGCCTGGGTGTGGGGTGGGTGGGGTCCGGAGCCGGGGAGCGAGGCGCTCAGATAGCTGATGGATGGCGGCCTGTGTCGTCGATGCTCTGACCGCAGGGCGCTGGGTGGGTGGGTGGGTGTGCTGGGCTGCTTGGGCCTGGTAAGGGTAGGGGGTGTGGGGTGGGAGCGGGGATGAACAGGATCACAGGGTGGGCCGAGGGTGGGTGTGGGAACCTGCGAGCACCCACTAAAAACGCCAGAGGCGCACAGAGACGCACACCAGTGGGCACACACGTGGCCGGGATACGCAGGCGCCCCCAAACCCATGCGTACAGACAGCAAGCACACGTGGTACCCACTCCCCTGCTCACACACACACCCACGGGCACAAAGGTTTTCATCACACCAGCTCAAACTGGTGTGTCCCTTTGCACACACACAGGCAGGGCTGTGCATGCCCACCCTCCACGCTCAGCGCCCAGCACGCCCATGGACCCCTGCTGACACAGGTGTGCCTGTGCACATAATCCGCTCTTGAGCCCAGCCCCGCTCCTTCCTGGCCCGTGGGTGATCAAACTCGGGGGCACTGAGAGCCCTTGGGGCTGCTATCGGCCGTGCTGGAACCCTCGCTGTCCGGGCTGCAATCTCACCCTGCTCCAAGTTGGGGTGGAGCTCGGGTAGGGTCCTGGGGCTGAGGAGGCGGAGCCCCCTGTGGGCCGACTTGGGTGGGGAGGGCCGGAGGGCCCATTCAGGTAAGCGGAGGCTGCCCTCCTAGTTCTGTGCCCGCTGTGGTCTGTGTTTCATCCCTGCCTGCTGGAGTCCAGCCCGGCCTCCTGTACCCGTAGCTGCTGCGCTGGACGCCTCATGGACCGTGGGCCAGTGTGCCGGACGCCTCATGGACCGCTGCCCCGTGGCCCAGGTGCCCGTGGGATGCTCACCGGGCTTAGGCCAGTGCTGTCTCAAGCCACCTGCGGTCACTGCTGGGGCCCGGCTGCTCGGGAAGGGAATGGCTCGGGTAGGACCTGGCCTTGGCATTGTTCCCAGAGACTCTGTAGGAGTGAGCAGGAGGGGTCAGGGTCCAGGCTGGAGGCTGGCGTGAGGGGTGGGGCCTTGCTGGAAGCTGGGGCTGGCTCCCTGCTGTGGACGCAGCCCGAGGACTCCCCCCATAGGGTCATCTTCTCTTCCATTTGAACTCCGCTAACTGTCGTCCCCTGTGCCCCAGCCCCCCCTTCATAAAGTGCGTTGCTGCCTCCTGTGTCTGCTGTATTGGGGTGCTGGGGCCCCAGCTGGTGCAGAGAAGCCGGGGAGTTCAGAGGGGGCAGGAAGCTGGAGCTGGTGAAGCTGGGGAGCAATGGGAGCCCCCCAGAAAGCCTGGAGAAGCCGGGAGAACAGGTCTGCCCGCCTGCAGGGAGAACGTTGAGCCAACGTTCGTGTATCTCTTTGTGTGCCGAATTTATTGTTTGAGAGAAGTATCTCAAAAACACAGAAGGGAGTGATACTCTTCCGCCTTTTTGAAGACTTAGGGGGAATAAGAAGGGAAAGCCTCCTGCTCCCACCCGGAGAGGCTCCCGAGGGAGGGCAGGAAGCAGGTGGGTCGCACCCCAGGGCTCAGCTCCCGCTTCCCAGCAGCCAGACCTCCGGAGGTGGCCCGCCCGGCTGCAGGAGGGCTCCGGGTCTCCCGCCTCAGCAGGTGGTCGTGGAAGGGCTGGCTGGACATGCGCTGACCCATCCTGGTGCCACTGGGTCCTTGTCACCGAGCGTCTCTCCAACAGCCTCTTCCTGGGTCAGGAGAGCTGGGTCAGCCTTTGGTTTCCAACATCTGCTTAGGATTCCCTGGAATGAGCTGCTGGCGTTTATTTAGCCACCCTCTTGCTGCTGGGCACTGGGGCTTGTTTTTTGTCATCAGCAACTGTGAAGGGGCCACCGTGGTCCTCACGTCTCTAAGGGCCAAGGTGACCATGCATGCAGGATTGATTGATTCCCAGTGGGAAGCTGAGCCAGAGGAAATCTTACAAGGAAACAGTTCCTCTACTAAGGCAATGTCAGTACGTTCCTGCCAGCTCTTCACACCCTTCCTGGCCATGGGTGCTACCCAACTTCAGGAATTTCTGCCTGTCCATCCAGTGGACAAAAAGAATCTTATTCCCACCCGTTTAACAAGTGTGAACCAGGCCTGGTGGCACATGCCTATAATCTTGGTCCTTGGGAAGCTGAGACGGGAGGATTGCAGGTTCAAGGCCAGCCTCAGCATTTTAGAGAGACCCTGATTGAAAATAAAATAGGGCTAGCCGGGCGTGGTGGCACACGCTTGTAATCCCAGCATTTGGGAGGCTGAGACCGGAGGATCCGGGTTCGTGGCCAGCCTCAGCTACTTAGTGAGGCACTCCGCAATTTAGTGAGACCCTGTTTCAAAATAAAGAATAAAAAATAGGGCTGGCGGTATAGCTCGGAGGTAGAATGTCCCTGAGTTCAATCCCCAGTACCGGAAAAAAAAAAAAAATAGGGCTGAGTGTGTAGCTCAGAGGTAGAATGCCCCTGGGATTAAACCCAGTCCCACTTTAATCAAGTAAATACAAGATGAACAGGATGAAGGTGATTTTGGCAGCAACCTGCATCGGTGGGTGGCCAAGGACCACAGGCACCAAGGGCTGTCTCAAATCTGAGTAGACAGAGTTGTCACCCCATTCCCCACGCCCAGCTGGACATGACCTTGGGAGGAAGCCGTGGACGGCCGCATTGACTGGTGAGTGCATGGGTCTAGAAAGCAGAGAGTTTCTTGCCTGGCCAAGTGGAGGGCTCTGCGTCCCTGTCCACTCTGTGTCCATGCCCTGGTCTGCCCGAGCTGGAGGAGCAGAGGGCTCAACAGGGGACTTCGCTGGGAGGGCGAGGCCCAGCGTGGACGCCGAGCTGGGCTGGCTGTGCCGCCTGCCCCAGGGCGCTCTGCACTGCCTGTTCCGAAGCCATCGCCTGGGACTAGGGGTAGGGAGGCTGCAAAATGAAGTGTCGGGATTCTCTGGTGGAGACTGGGATTCACAATGGAGGAACTATAGAAATGCACAGAGGGCACTGCGGTCACTCGAAGCAGCTACAAACGACACAACGCCAGGAAGGGAGAAGAGCTAGTTGCTTTTGGAGGCCCACAGGCCTAGGGTCCAGGACTCGAGGGAGCTCTTAGATTTTCAAGGCTGCAACCACAGCTTCTCCAAACAAAGGCGTCTGCCCCCTCTGCAGCGTTCCTATCCTTTGGGCTTCGTGCCACCGCGCTGGTTAGCTGGCACCGCTTCGCACAGCGGGCTGGATGGGAACGGTGGCCAGGTGTCTGAGCACCACGAGCCTCGTTTGCTATTGGGCTTGAAAATCCATCTTTGTTCAATAGACCCTTTATTTACTCGTTTCTCAGTAAGGTTTCTTAAAATGAGAAATGGCTGATGAATTTAAGAGAAACAGCCCTTCCTCACCTGATGGAACCCTGTGCTTCCTGCAGCCCACAGACACAGTGGATTCCATGCTTGGGGGGCTGTGACATATTTTTCCAAGCCGCTGTCACTTTGAAACGGCTAGTGTTCCGTTAGGACGTTCGTTCGCATCGGGGGACATCTGTGTCACTTGCAGGCGGAGGTTCGTCTGTAGTTCTTTGACATCTTTATCAGAGGCAACTCAGGATTCCCGTGGCCCTGCAGGGCAGCGTCTCTCCGCCCCGAGTCGGGAGTGGGCTGGCTACCTGGGGGCCGAGAAATCCTCCCTCCTGGTGGGAAACGGCCATGGGGCCCTGTGCCCTCCCTCTCCCTGCCCACGTGGGCTGGGCCTCTTCTGAGCTGCTGGGGCCTGTGACTCCCGGGATCCGCCTCCCCTCGTTCAGGTGGAGGTCCTATGCCCGCTTTACACTGGCAAGTAGGTTTAGAGGTAGGACTTGGAGGTGCAGGATCGTCCCTGATTGGCAGGCACCGTCGGGCTGCCTGGATTCGGATCCCCCTCCTGCCAGCTCCTTGCTGTGATATGCTGACTGGGTTCTGCACCTTCCCTGGGCCCGGGCCTGCACCTGCGAGGTGGGACACACCCAGCTCAGGGGTGCTGTGCACGGAAGCAAGGCTGAGCCTAGAACCCGGCCCCCGGCTGCCCCTGGTGCAGGCAGGGGTCTGAACGTGGCGCAGAGTCGGGGGCATGGGAGAAGTAACACGCCCTCAGCGCCCTTCCGGGTGCCCTAGCCTGTCCCTGGAGGCCCCTCGGTGTCCTTCCAGGTCCTCCCAGGCTGGACCTCTTCCTAAGCCCAGCCCTTCCCCCACCCCACTGCCTCCCTTCCCCCTCCACTCCTCCTCTGGGCCCCAGGTTTCCAGGCGGTTGAGGGAACCTCCCACCTGTCTGACCCTGCTGGGTGTTTGGGGAGCAGGGTCCCTGTCTCCTCCTTCCTGAGGTCCCCAGGTCCCAGGTGGCAGCCCAGTCCGTCCAGGTGAGCGTGGATAGCTGTGGGTGACTAGAACCCATCTTGACAGAATCCCCCCCTCCTGGGCAGGAGGAAAGAGGTGGCTGCTCTGGTGTGTGTGCACACGTACGCGTATGTGGGTGTACACGGGGGGGGGGGGAGACGGTAAACAAGCCCACAGCTGCTTCATCGAGGTAACTGTGAAGCATAAAGCCCACCGAGAAGAATCCTGTCCAGGAAGGGGGCCTCTGCGTGCTGCACGGACAGGCCACGCTGTCTGCTCATGCTGAGGAGGAGACAGGTCCACGGGCCACCAGGGGAGCCCCAGGGCAGCACAGCTTGGAGGGGAGGCCGGACCCGCTGCAGGGCCCAGCTCCAGACCCAGGCCGTGAAAGCCCCTCGTCCCAGTTTTGGGGCAGCGCCAATCCCTCTCCCTGGTGGGCTCCTGATAGTGGGCCCGGGGTTTTTCCACCTGTCTAGAGACCAGCTGCTAGGAATGCAGAGCAAGGGGCAGGGGGCTCAGTTCTGGGGAATTAGGCGTGTTTGTTCATTTGCACCAATAAAAAGCCTCCAGCGACGTCCAGCCTGTCTCTATCCACCCACTTTCCTGTGTCTCCACTTAGGGTGTCTTTATGCAAATATGAGGAAATGCAAATAGAGAAGCTTATTCTTTATACAGGAAGTTGTTTACTGGGTGTGTGTGTGCGCTCATATGTGTGTGTGCGTGTGTGCGTGTGCGTGTGCCTGTGCATGTGTGTGTGTGGTACCAGGGATTTTTTTCCCCTTTGTGGTACTGGGGATTGAATCCAGGGCCATTCTACTTCTGAGTTGTATCTCGAACCCTATTTTATTATTTAGTTTGAAACAGAGTCTCACTAAGTTGCTGAGGGCCTCGCTAAGTTGCTGAGGCTGACCTTGAACTTGCAACCCTCCTGTCTCAGCCTCCCAAGTTCAGAACCTGGGGTTACAGGCATGTGCAAATACATCCAGCTAAGGTACTGGGGATTGAACCCAGGGGCAGTCTACTTCTTAGCTATACCTGCAGTCTTTTTGTTTTGTTTTTATTTCGGCATTAGGAATTGAACCCGAGGGCATTCTACCTCTGAGCTACATCCCCAGTCCTGTTTGATATCTGCTTGAAATTTGATATCTGGGTCTCACTAAGTTGCTGAGGCTGGCCTTGAACCTGCAACCCTCCGGTCTCAGCCTCCCAAGTACTGGGGTTATAGGTGTGTACCAGCAGGCCCGGCAGTGGTTTGCTGCTGAGCCCTGGATACACCTTGGAGGTCTTTCCACGTCTTGCTGAGTGCTCCCCATTTCTTCCTACTCACGCTCTGTAGGCATGCCCTCCCCTCCCCCCCTCCCCGGTCCTCTGTCTTCTCACTTTCCTCCTGCACAGCAGTTAACAAGAGCCGTGGGCACGTGCGCCTGCAAGGGTGTCTGGGGACCATTTCCCAGGCCTGGCCCTGCTGGTCGGGTGGAGATGGCAGGCATCTCCCCTGCCTCCCGGCCACACCACGAGGGACCTGGGATCCTGGAACCGTCGGTCTGACTGGTGGTGAAGGATGGAACTGCACTTCTGCCACAGCCTTGGAGAGGGCCAGCAGGTGCAGACCTGGACGAAACCTAACCCTCGGCCTGGGCGTGGCGCCCCGTCTTTTCTTCCATCTGTTGTGGTGGGAAGCTTGTTTGCGATTCCATGGACTCTCTGCTCAAAACCTCACCCTTTTTTGTGGCATGGCGGGTCTCCTCCTCATCCATTCCCCGGAGCTCCATGCAGAGCAGGGCGGTGAGCCCTCCTCTGTGAAGTGACCTGCAAATTTTTCTTCTCTCTCTCTCTGTCTGTCTCTCTGTCTGTCTGTCTCTCTCCCCCCCCCCCCCACACTTCCCTTCCTTCCTCCCTCTCTGTCTTTGTGCTGAAGATTGAGCCCAGGGCCATTCTACCTCCGAGCTACACACTCAGGCCTTTTCATTATTTTCAAAATTTTGAAACGGCTTCACTAGGTTGCCGAGAGTCTTGCTATGTTGCTGAGGCTGTCCTCAAAGCTGTGATCCTCCTTCTCAGCCTCTCAAGCACTGGGGTTATTGGTGTACACTATCATGCTGGGCTAATAATTCCCTTTTGGTTTTTGCCATGTAGAGTTATTTGGGGCGGGGGGGAGGATTTTTATGTAGATCCCACAGTCATTATTTTTTGTGGCTGCAGGATTTCGAGTCACACGGAACCCCTCCCTCCTCCCACCTCTCCTGTTTTCTTCCTGGGCAGGACGGGGCTGGGAATTCAGGAACTGCCGGGGTGGCAGTCCCTCCTGGGGATATGGGGCTCCCTCCCGGCCCCAGACAGCAGGAGACGCAGGGATCTGCTCAGTCTCTGTCCAGAACCCGAAAATGCGCCCCTCGCTGGGACACGCTCTCCGAAGGACCGGGGGTCTCCAAATAGACCCCCAAGGATGAGGGGCTGGGCGCCCTTGCTCAGCAGAGCCCAGATGCAGAGGCCTGACCCTCCTGCCTCAGCCCCGCCTCCCTGGGGAGAAGGCACCTTGGGGACACACAGGCCTGCCGTCCAGTAAGTCCTCACCCCAGGCCCAGGGAGGGGTCTGCGGCAGGTGGAGAGGACACAGGTGAGGAGCGGGATGGCCAGGGACCGGCTCTGAGCTCAGGGAATGATCTGAGGGTGGGGGTGGGGCAAAGAGACTGAAAGGGAGGCCCTCAGCCTCCGGGCCTGGACAGCCTGCGACGGCCTGCCTGTGCCCCTCGCCAGCAGCTCTCCTGCTGAAAGTTCCAGATTTGCTAGGTTTTGGCCAAGCCTCTACCCTTCCCTGCCACTGCCCCAAGCTCCCCCTCGATTGAGGGTGGCTCCTTCCCTTGGCACTGGTCTGCCGTCTGGCAGCCACAGGACACCAGCTGAACAAAGGAAGGCAAGGGATTCTGGGTAAACCCGCGAGTGTCCAGCCGAGTGGACACCGAGGGAGGGCGTGGGAGCTGCGGGGGCAGCGCCGGGGCCGGGAGTCCTGAGATTTGGGGGCCTGGCTGCGTGTGCCGGGCCGGAGTTCACACCCATCGCCCCCTTGCGCATCGCTGGGCTGGCAGGTTGCCCTTCAGAGTCAGGACTCTGGCCCCTTCCCTGGGCAGAGACCCTGGGGCTCAGGTCGGTCAGGCTGCTCCCCCGGGCTATAAAATAGAAAGGAGCCATAGGCCACGGGTTAGTGACCTGACGCACAGGTGCTGCGCCCGCAGCGGGCACGGGGGGAGGGGTGGGGGGTGGGGGTGGGGTGAGGAAGGAGCCCCTCTGCCGCAGCCCCACAGGGAGCGGCTCTTCCCGATCCCGTCCTCCCCCTGCGTGGAGGGGAAGTTCCAGGTCCCTGCTCCAACCCTCCTGAGCACTGGGCCCTGTCCTGCCTGGACGGCTGGGCAGCACAGACCCCTGGGACGGAGGCCCCACCCCACGAGTGGCCGAACACAGCGCCCGCGGGCTTGGCGTGCACCCACCGGGGGGAGGCCTCCAGGGGGCTGCTTGGTTGAAGACAGGGCTGGAAAGGAAGGTTAAAGATTAACTAAAAATCTAAGCCATGCTTTGGTAGATGTCCCACAGAGCTCTCTCCAGTAATCACCATGGTTACCGTGGCTCCAAATCCCTTGTGTCTTCTTTCTGAGTCCTCCTGGAAATGCCACCGTTCAAGCTAAATGCTCCATTTCTACTTCCTGGCGGCTTAAAGGGCCAGGAGGATCCTTGGTGGCACCCATCTTGAAGGCCTCTATGCCCATGTGGCCCGGGGTCCAGGCAGGATGGGGCCTCACCGTCTACCTCTTCCTTGGCCCTGTGCAGGGCTGTGTGTGCTGGGCCTGGCTCACACCTGCCTCCCAGGGCTGCTGAGTCCACACTGCCTGGAGGGCTCCCTCACTCATCCCTAGGAGAGGTGGCAGATGGCCCTGTTAAGCCCCCACACTTCATAGGACTACGACAGCCTCCCTGGCACCTCAGTTCCCTGCCAGACCAGGTGGCTCAGCATTTGGGGGGCAGCAAAGTAGGTCTGGCCCTTAAGGCCTTCAGACAGCCCAGTCCCTAACTTAGTGCTCATCTCAAATGGCCTAACAACTCTAGCGAGGGGAAGGGCTATCGTGGGACTGAACACCAGCTGCATGCATTGGGTCCCTGCTCTAGTGACTTTTCAGGCTCCAGGCAGTGGAGGCCATCATTGCCCCATTCACAATACAGAAACTGGCCAAGGGTGGACTGGCATGTTCAAGGGCCCCCAGCTATAGAGCAGAAAGGGCCCAGACTAAATAGCTGGGACTTGTGCTACCGGATTTCAAGAATCATCATGAAGCTGCAGCACTGAAGAGAGGGTGGCATTGTTATGGGACAGTAACTTGCCCAGTGAAATAGAACCAGGCACCCAGAAACAGACCCAGAGTATATGGAGCCACACAAGTGACAGGACAGGTCACACTGGTGAAAAATGAGGGGCTCTTAGATAACTAGGGCTAGGAAGGGGACTCTCCACATGGGAGCATGATATTGGATCCCTACCTCACACCATTCACCAAAACCAACACCAAGATCGACAAAGTAAAGGTAAAGAGTGAAACCTGCTGGGCGTGGTGAAACATGCCTGTAATTCAGGTATTTGCCTGAGACAGGAAGATTACAGGTTCAAGGACAAACTCAGCAACTTAGCAGGATCCTGTTTCAAAATTAAAAAACAAACAAAATTGGACTGGGGGTGTAGCTCAGGATAGACTGCCCCTGGGTTCAATCCCCAGTACCACCAAAAAAGAAAAGAAAAAAAAAAAAAGAGTGAAACCTGAAGGGATTTTAATAGAAAAAGGAATTTCTGTGAGATTTGGGGGCAGAGGGGAATTTCCTAAGTAAGACATACATAGAACAAACCACAGCAAGAGACTGATAAATATGACAATCACAGAGTGATAAGCTTTCATTTTCCAAAACACTTATTAAAGAAAACAAAAGGATAAATGACAAACCGGGAAAAGGAACTTGCAACACACCTACCTGACAAAGGGTTCCTATCGAGAATAGATTCCAAATACCGCCCATCAGGAAGAAGAGGGCCTGCTAAACAGGCACAGGCGTTTCACAGAAGAGAGACATCCAACTTCACGAGTTACCAGGGAAGTGACACCCACAGGTGTGAGCTGTACCCGTTGCATCAGCAAACACTCAGAAATCTGACAACAGCATGTGTCTTGGTCAGCACTCCACTGCTGAGAAGCCTACGTGCCTGACCACATGACCACGCACAGCTTAGAGGAAGGGAGATTTATCTGCTCACAGTTCTGGAGCATTCAGAGTTTCAGCCCATGTTAGGACAGGTATGCAGAGCTCAGGATGGTGGCAGGGAACAGAGAGAGGGAGAGAGCAAGAGGAGGAGGAACCTTGTACAACCCCCAAGGCCACACCCCCAGGGACCCCGCCTCAGCAACCCAGCCCTGCCTCCAACATGGTTGCCCCCCCCTCCCCCCAGGTCTCGGGGGACATTCTAAGTCCAAACCATTAGAGCATGTGCTGTGGTGTGGGTTTGCAAGGACCCGGAAGGCTCTTGTGTTGAAGGCTCCGTCACTGATGCAGCAGGGTTCAGAGGTGGGACTGCGGGGAAGTGGCTGAATCATGAGGGCTCAGGCCTCATCAGGGGCTCCGCCCATTGATGGCTTTGAGGCTGTTGGCATCTTGGGAGGTGGAGGAAGCTGAAGGAGGTGGGACATCGGAGGGGTCACTGGGAGCGTGCCCTGGCCCCTCCTCCCTCTCTTTGCTTCCTGATTGTCACGAGGTGAGCAGCTTTCTTCTGCTGTGCTCTTCTGCCATGATGTGTCTGCCTTGCAACCTGCCTAAAAGCTGCGGAGTCTGCTTACCATGGACTCAACTCTGAAACCGTGAGCCCAACTTTCCTCCTTAAGCTGCTACTCTTGGTTTTTTTTTTTTTTTTTTGCAGTACTGGGGATTGAACCCAGGAGCATTCTACCTCTGAGCTACACCCCCAGTCCTATTTTTTATTCTTTATTTTGAAACCGGATCTCACTAAGTTGCGTAGTGCCTCACTAGGTAGCTGAGGCTGGCCGCGAACCCAGATCCTCCGGTTTCAGCCTCCCAAGTACTGGGATTACAAGCGTGCGCCACCACGCCTGGCAACTCTTGGGTATTTTGTCACAGAGATAGGAAGCTGACAGATGGAGCTGAGAGGTGGAGGGCAGCGCACCCTGCCAACATCTCACGACCTCTTCAGGTTGGAGATTAATTGTACAGCCCCCCTGGGGAGCAACACGGTGTATTCTAGAGACTTGGATACTCATGTCCCCCAGGACCAAGCAACCCTTTTTAGGCTTCTCAGCCAGTAAAAACGTCTAACACTAACACGTGCACAAGGAATCATGTGTGTGGCTGTTTGTAGTCGTACAGTTCAGGAGGACAAACATCTCACAGCAGCCCAAATGATTGTCAGCAGGAGAACATTCTCATGTGTCCTAGGTGGGGTATAGTCTCACAGTGGAATATTATACAGCAGTTGCAATGAATGAGCAGCAGCGCACAAGACAATGCCGATGAGTGTTGCTGCGTGGGCAAGCAGACAAGTCCCAGAGACTGCAGAGGGCTGAGACTCGGCCATGAGCTCCTTCACCATGCTTTACACGTACGCGCTGGGAACAGGAAGGCCTTACAGACTTAGTAACTTATGTGCTTATTTTGTTATCTTTTTGAGACAAGGCCTTGCTGTGTTGCCAGGCTGGTCTCTCTCTCCTGGGCTCAAGTGATCCTCTTGCTTCAACCTCCTGAGTAGCTGGGACCATAGGTGCGCACCACCACTTGTGGCTAGACTTAATAAAACTGGTTTTTTTAGCCGGGCGTGGTGGTGCACACTTGTAATCCCAGCATTCGGGAGGCTGAGACCAGAGGATCCGGGTTCGCGGCCAGCCTCAACTACCTAGTGAGGCACTCTGCAACTTAGTGAGACCCAGTTTCAAAATAAAGAATAAAAAATAGGGCTGGGGGTGTAGCTCGGAGGTAGAATGCCCCTGAGTTCAATCCCCAGTACCGCAAAAAAAAATAAAAAATAAAAATAAATAAATAAATAAATAAAATTTTTTTTTTTTTTTTTTTTTCTTTTTTGGTGGTGGCCCTGGGTATTGAAGTGAGGGGCATTCTACCACTGAGCTGCACCCCCATTTTTTTTGTTTTTTATTTTAAAACAGGGTCTCACTAAGTTATCGGATACTTGCCTAGAGCAAACCACCACAGGCCAGTGGCCTAAAGTGACAGATCCGCCCCCACAGCGCTGGGGTCGCCATGTTGGCCCTGCCACGCTCAACAGCTGGGGAGAACCCTTCCGGCCTCCTCTGGCTCTGGTGGCCCCAGGCCTCCTGTGTGCCTTCCTCTTCTCCGCCTCTGTCTCCCATGATGACCCTTGCCATTGGAGTGAGGGCCACCGGAGACGACAGGAGGGTCTCATCTCCGTCTTTACCTTCCCGGTGTCTGCACAGACATTTCCAAATAAGGCCACGTTCTGAGGTCGTGGGTGGACTTGGACCCGGAGGCGGCCGGTCACCCCAGCGCAGTCCTGTCCACACCGCCTCCCTCGCTCCTACTCGCGGGGCCTCCGGAGGAGTCTCTCAAGCCTTTACTCTTGGATCGGGCTGGGTGTGCTCTGACTGGGGAGCCCGGGCAAGGCTGGCACCTATTTGCAGGGGAAGGAGGAGCGGCCTGGAGCACTGTGCGCAGGGGCAGGCGGCTTCGGGAGAAGCTAAGACTCAGCAGTGTTGGAGGTTTCCATGCCGCAAAGGATGGGGCTTGAGAATGTACTTGGTCCTTAGAGGGAAAAGCGATCAAGGAGGATACATGCGTTATGCTTGAGAAAGGACTTGCCGAGGCTGCTGGTCTCTGCTGCGAGGATGAAGTAGTCTTCCTGGTAGCGGTTTGGGCTGGGAGGCGCGGTCTGGTCGATGCTGAGCGGCTGTCTCCCTGCGCTCTGCCTCCCTGAGGTCCCTTGGAGGAAGCCACGGAGTGGTCGTAATTCTTGAGAGTGAAGCAATGAACTGTCTATTAGAAAAGTCTCAGCCGGGCGTGGTGGCGCACGCTTGTCATCCCAGGATTTGGGAGGCTGAGACTGGAGGATCTGGGTTTGTGGCCAGCCTCAGCTACTTAGTGGGGCTCTCCGTAACTTAGTGAGATCTTGTTTCAAAAATAAAGAATAATAAGCCGGGCGTGGTGGCGCACGCTTGTAATCCCAGCATTCGGGAGGCTGAGACCGGAGGATACGGGTTCGCGGCCAGCCTCAGCTACCTAGTGAGGCACTCTGCAACTTAGTGAGACTCGGTTTCAAAATAAAGAATAAAAAATAGGACTGGGGGTGTAGCTCGGAGGTAGAATGCCCCTGAGTTCAATCCCCAGTACCGCAAAAAAAATAAATAAATAAAAAAAATAAAGAATAAAATAGGGCTGGGGGTGTAGCTCGGAGGTAGAATGCCCCTGAGTTCATTCCCTAGTACTGAAAGAAAAGTCTAGCTTGCTCATTTTAAGTTACATTTTCATGTCTAGAGTTGGTGACTGTTTGACGCATAAAGGACACCACTGAAGGGTTTTAATCAGTGACACGATCTGATTTAAAAAGCCACTCATACGCTGGGCATGGTGCCGCATGCTTGTAATTCTAGGACATACCGGGTTCAAAGCTACCCTCAGCAACTGGGTGGGGGCCTCTGTGCTGATGCGGGGAGGAGGGTTCAGGGAGGCCCGAGGGTGCTCTGGGGTGGAGCTGGCCTGGAGCTGCTGCCGCATCTCCATCCAGGAGTCCCCACAGGCGGCTGGTGAGGCTGAGTGACTGCACGGAAGGAGGGCCGCCCATTGAATGCCCAACAAGTTCAGACTTTAACTTTGGGAAACGTTCCGAGCCCTTTTCTAGATAGTATCACTATTATGGGTGCTAATTATCTTAGCACGAGGCCTGGCTGGTTTCTTGGAGACCAATTTTTGTAGATACCAAGGTACCACTGTTTTGACCCCTGTTGAGATTTATGCAAAAGCGGACTCTTCTTGACCCTGCTTGTACATGCGTGTATGTGTGTGTGTGTGTGTGTGTGTGTGTGTGTGTGTGTGTGTGTTACTGGGGATTGAACCCAGGAGCATTCTCCCTCTGAGTTACACCCCAGTCCTTTTTAAATTTTTTGTTTTGAGCCGGGCGTGGTGGCGCACAATTGTAATCCCAGCATTTGGGAGGCTGAAACAGGAGGATCCGGGTTCACGGCCAGCCTCAGCTACCTAGTGAGGCCCTCTGCAACTTAGTGAGACCCTGTTTCAAAATAAAGAATACAAAATAGGGCTAGGAGTGTAGCTCGGAGATAGAATGCCCCTGAGTTCAATCCCCAGTACTGCAAAAAAAGAAAAAAAAATTTTTTTTTGTTTTGAAACAGGGTCTTGCTAGGTTGCTGAGAGTCTCCCTCCATTGCAGAGGCCTCAAACCTGGGATCCTCCTGTCTCAGCCTCCCAGGAGCACCACCCTGCCTGGTCTCAAGAATTTGTTATGTGTCGATGGAGGCATTAATTGTGCATGTAAGTTTTCAAAGGCCAAATGCAGTTTTTTTTTTTTTCCTTATTCAATCAATTTTAAAGCTGTTTCACCAACCGAGGCCTTCAATTCAGCCTCCCCAAATAATTTCTTATCCTGGAGTCTCTGTTAGCACAAGTTTGTGATGTTGTTTTTTTTTTTTTTCATTTAATTCTATCAATAGATTCCTAAATTATTTGTCGCACATACAGCTGTGGCAGAGAGATTAAAATAACGTTTGCTACATGACAGTTAGATTGCGGCACCACTTCCCATCCGTCGTGACAGAAGTGGCCTCGGCTCCATGCCACCTGTCCAGTCACAGGAGAGCTGATGGAGGTGTTGGGTCCTCCGGATCCCCTCCAGCCTGCGGCCGTGACCATTTCTCAGGTCCCTCCATCATGAAGTGACACTGACGTTTACACCTGCCCCGCCCTCGGCCCACTCAACCCCGGCCAGCAGTCCCCTGGTGAAGTCAAGTTGCCTTTTATATTTTTGGAACCCGAGCTGTCAGAGAACAGCAGCAGGGGTCACTTTGGCCAGTGAGTCCTGCTACGACTCACGTGCTGTGATGTCCCATAAATAGCTCCCCAGCCCCAGCCTGGCCATTGACCTTCAAAGGCAGCAGAGACCAGGAGGTCTAGAAGAACCTGTCCAGGGGCGGGGCGGCAGCAGCCCCGGCCCAGGGGTGTTGAAGGTGACCCGTTTTGATTCGCTCATTCACTAGTGGCTTTCGGGGCGCCCCAGCCAATCGCCCGCAGGGGCCGTCTCCTGGAAGAGATCGCCCTCTGGTGTCCAACTCGAGAAGCAAGCCTTTTTCTCCAGGACCAGACTTTAAGGAACACTGTTTCTGCCTGGTGTGGGACCCCAAGACCAAATCCTGAAGTCCCCACAGACCATGCAGCAGGGCGGGGGTCCTCCCCACTGAGCCTCCACACGTCTCTGCTGCGCATACGGGCAGAGTTAGATCAGTTTGGAAAGATGGTGTGGTGTCAAAACACTGTCCCAGCTGGGGAGACAGCTGTATGGACTCCACCCCCGGGGTGTGTCCCAAGGTCCCTACAGATGTCCTAGGTGCACCGCCAGGGTGTGTCAGAGGCCATCGGGCCACTAA
The DNA here is from genome assembly GCA_004027655.1 of Graphiurus murinus. Lineage (NCBI taxonomy): Eukaryota > Metazoa > Chordata > Mammalia > Rodentia > Gliridae > Graphiurus > Graphiurus murinus. Next base: position 28,302 of record PVLC010017914.1, read on the forward strand.
GCTGTGCGCACCCATCCGAGGCTGCTGTGGGCGCCTCTTGGGCTCCCTCTTTGCATTCTTGATCAGAGCAGGTCAAGCTTCAGCCTGGGAGGCGGCGATGGACCCACAGCTCCCAGGCAGCCACCGGAGCGCATTCTGGGCCACACCCAGCCAGACGCCGCTGTGACAGCCCCCGGGGGCTCCACTGCATGTCCCGACAGGTCCGTCAAGAAATAGCCAGGGTGTAAAGTCACCTGCACGTCCCAGCTTCAGCCTGGTGATAGGAACCCAGTTGCATCGGAGCTGGGAGATGGCTGGAATAGCATTCTCTCCTTCCAGGCCCTTGGGGAAGGGCGGGTTGCATTTTCTGGAGCTCAGAGACCCCATGAGCCCACGTCCTGCCTGACCCCCACTCTTCCTCCAGCTCAGCCCTTTGCCTGGCGGTGGCCACATTCTCTGGAAGTCCCTGTAGTCCCCTCAGAGTGTGTCCTGCCCACTTCAGTGGGGGGACGTCGGGGCTGGCGCTGCAGACTCAGGCTGAATGAGAGTGGCATCTGACCCGGGCAGGGTGCGGGGGACAGGTGCACAGGGCGGAGCTGCCCCTCCCCCCTGGAGCCTTCCTGAGGAATCTCAGCACCCTCCATCTGATGGGCACAGGCAGGGGTCACAGCTCCCCCTGTTTGAATGACCCGTCTTCAGTCGTCATGGAAACGGGAATCAAACACCTGAATTAAAAGGAAATCACAATGTGTTGTGCACTGAGCTTGCGTGTCCCCTGAAGCCCCCATGTTGAAGGCATGGCCCCGCGTGATGCTGTAAGGACGTGGGGCTTTGGGGAGGCCCCTGGGTCACGAGGGTGGAACCCACGAGGGACTTAGTGCCCTGGCTAGGAGAGTCAGGCCACCTGCACCAGACACCGCGTCTGCTGGCGCCTTCATCTTGGGCTTCCAGCTTCCAAACAGTAAGAAATAAATACTTGCTACTTAGCCTGGTGGTGCACAACTGTGATCCTAGTACTTAGGAGGCTAAGACAGGAGGATCACAGGTTCGAGATCAGCCTAGGCAACTTAACAAGACCTTGTTTCAAAATAAAAAAAAAAAAAAAATAAGCCGGGCGTGGTGGCGCACGCTTGTAATCCCAGCATTCGGGAGGCTGAGACCAGAGGATCCGGGTTCGCGGCCAGCCCCAGCTACCTAGTGAGGCACTCCGCAACTTAGTGAGACCCTGTTTCAAAATAAAGAATAAAAAAAATAGGGCTGGGGGTATAGCTCGGAGGTAGAATGCCCCTGAGTTCAATCCCCAGTACCGCAAAAAAATAAAAAAATAAAAATAAAAAGGGATGGGGGTGTAGCTTGGAAGAAGAATGCCCCTGGGTTCAATCCCTCATAACCTAAATAAGTACATAAATAAACATTTGCTGCTTGAGCCCCTCCCCCCCCAGTCAATGATATTTCAATGATAGCATCTGAGCTGGCGAAGACACACTAGAAATCTAAAACGCTCTCTAGCTGAATAACAACTAAAACTCGACACATCAAAATCAGTGGGATGCATGTAAGAGGTGATATTTATCCTTAGCTACTAGAAAAGGAGAGAAGCTGAAAATATCCAACTCTGAATTCAGAATGTGAACAGCAGATTAGACTCAGGAAAGAGATAACAAAGTAAAAGAGGAAATGAAAGAACTAAGGAGATACTTGGTATAAAAGAAAATGGAGCCCCGGTTGCGGGTGCATGCCTGTAATCTCAGTCCTTGGGCGGCTGAGACAGGAAGACGACAGGTTCGAGGACAGCCTCAGCAACTTAGTGAGACCCTCAATAACTTGCCGAGACCCTGTTTCAAAATAAAAATAAAGCCAGGCTTTACACCTGTAATCCTAGTGCTTGGGAGGCTAAGACAGGAGGATAACAGGTTCGAGGTCAGCAACATAGTGAGACCTTGTTTCAAAACAAAAATAAGAAGGGCTGAGGGTATAGCTTGGAAGTAGAATGCCCCTGGGTTCGACCCCCCAGTACCACAAAATAAACAAAGGAAGGAGAAGAAAATGGAAATGGAAATATACCAACAGACAAAGGCAACATGTGGCAAGCAACTTTAAAATTAGATAAAGTGGAAAATTTCATAAAAAAGAACAAATTGAAAAATGGCTCCAAAATTAGATTGTATGACTTGTCCTGTATGAGATAAATTGAAGTGATTAACTGTCTCCCTCAAAGGAAGGTACAGGTCCAGAGGATTTTACAGGCGGATCTTTTTATTTTCATGTTTTTGCAGTGCTGAGGTACAGGTCGTCTTAGCTTTGTGGATCACTGCGACCTCAGGCACATTCTGGAGAATAGAAGGAGGCCGCGTTCCCCTGCTCCTTGGGGGCAGTGCGTGGTGGCGCACGCTTGCAATCCCAGCATTTGGGAGGCTGAGACCGGAGGATCTGGGTTCGAAGCCAGCCTCAGCTACCTAGTGAGGCACTCCGCAACTTAGCGAGACCCTGTTTCAAAATAAAGAATAAAAAATAGGGCTGGGGGTGTAGCTCGGAGGTAGAATGCCCCTGGGTTCAATCCCCAGTATGGCAAAAAAAAAAAAAAAAAAAAAAAGACCAGGGCCATCCCAAGGAATGCTACTGGCTCATTTACTTAATAATATGGAAACAGGGCTGGGGGCCGTCCTGGGTTTGTTCCTCAGCACTGGAAAAAAAAAATAAGACTACAAACCAAATTTTAGCAAATCAAATCCAAAAATAATGTATGATAGTACAAGATGCTCAAAGTAGACTTAGCCCAGGAATGCAAGAGGCCTAAGATGAAAGAAAAAACAAAACTCTGACTGAATGCCATCCTGGAGGCAGGTCAGGTGAGGCAAGCCACCGGGACAACTCAGTGAGGATGCTCTCGGAAAAAAGTTAACGCCGGTTTACGGAAAATGTATCAATGAGGACTGAAAGGACCTCTGAGTAAAACCTCGGCTCACCCGGGGACCGGGAAACGTTTGAAGGCTTCCTCCAGCAGCAGGAACCGTGTAGATGTTTACAATGGAGTAAGGCAGGGTCATAAAATAAGAAAATGACTTTAATATTGTGTGCACGTATAAATGTATTCCTATGAGTCTCAAAATGCACCAGAAAAAGATCAATGCAAAATAAGGAAGTGAAAGTAAAGGCATAAAGTTTGGAAAGGGGGAAATTGAAGGAAGCGGCACCATTTGTAGATTACAGCGGGGGTTGGTAAACGGTAGCCTGAAGCCAAAGCCGGCCTGTCCTGGCCAGATCCCGCCCGCCCGGCCCCCTTGCTCTCCTGGCTTTCTTCGGCCCTGCCTCTTCTGCTGCAGCATCAGTGAGGAGCGGAGCCCTCCGGCCTTTTGCAAAATACGTTTGCTAATTCCTGGGCTATGGGGTCATTTGTATGGAAGAGAGAAAGGCCACTACAGTAGCCCCTTATCCACCATCTGGTTTTCTGCAATTTCAGTTACCTACGGTGTCATCCGGCAGACTGGAAAATATTAATGGAAAAAATTCCCGAAGTGAGCAGTTCGTAAGCTTTAGGTTGTGGTGAAATCTCATTACCACGCTCCATCCTGCCCGGCACGTGAGTCATCCTCTGTCCACATAGGTGGCCCTGTCGGTCATCAGATCCACCGTCTCAGCATGTCGGTCCTCCCATTCGGGTGACCTTTCTCTTACTTAACCACGGCCCCAAAGCACAAGGGGAGTGACACTGTCAACTCAGATATGCCGAGAAGAAGCTGTGAAAAGCTCAGCTCGACCAGTGGAACGTGGAGAAGAAATCTCACGCCGAGTCCACTAAAACCTACAGAACGGCGGGATAGTTTGAGAGAGAAAGAGAGAAGACATTCGTGTAACCTTTACTACAGTATATAATGCTCTGTATTAGCCTGTTCACAGCTATAATCTAAAAGACTTGACCGTGTAACTTAGAGGAAGGAAGATGTATTCATTCACAATTTTCCTTGGGGATATTGGGGATCAGTCCAGGGGAGGCCAGGGTCATGACGGCGGCGGGAAGTGGAGAGAGGGTGAGTGGAAAACTTTGCTCTCACATCGTGAAGACTGGAAGAGAGAGAGAGAGAGAGAGAGAGAGAGAGAGAGAGAGAGAGAGAGGAGGAGCCATATATAACCTATAACCCCAGGGTCCCATCTTCTCCAGCCCCTCCTTGTCTGCCTGGGCCACCACCCAGATAAATCCATTGCTAAGCCCATTACAATGGATTCACCCACTGCTGGGTTTACAGCCTTTATGACTCAATTACAGCAACTCCAAACACCAATTTATGAGTTCTTCAAGGGACCATGCTATATCTAATGATAACATGCTGTAATTGTTCTATTTTATTTAATTTTTCTTAATCCTTCATTATGATGATTTATTTAGGGGTTGGGTATTGAACCCAGAGGCAGTCTACCTCCAGACTACACTCCAGCCCTTTTTTTTTTTTTTTTTTTTTTTTTTTTGCGGTACTAGGGATTGAACTCAGGGGCATTCTACCTCCGAGCTACACCCCCAGCCCTATTTTTTATTCTTTATTTCGAAACCGGGTCTCACTAAGTTGCGGAGTGCCTCACTAGGTAGCTGAGGCTGGCCGCGAACCCGGATCCTCCGGTCTCAGCCTCCCGAATGCTGGG
>PVLC010017915.1:0-32920 GCA_004027655.1 Graphiurus murinus
GCCGGGCGTGGTGGCGCACGCTTGTAATCCCAGCATTCGGGAGGCTGAGACCAGAGGATCCGGGTTCGCGGCCAGCCTCAGCTACCTAGTGAGGCACTCCATAACTTAGTGAGACTCGGTTTCAAAATAAAGAATAAAAAATAGGGCTGGGGGTATAGCTCGGAGGTAGAATGCCCCTGAGTTCAATCCCCAGTACCGCAAAAAAAATAATAATAGTAATTCTTCAATAATGACAAATGTTAATTCTCTAAGCTAGTAGGAGAGAAAAGCCTTATATTTTTACCTGTTAATACACTTTTTCAAAACTCTACTGGTCCAAGTTGAGGGACACTAATGGCACTAGGTTTTATAAAATATTGTCTTTAATTTATGGCCGAAGTAGCTGTTTAAAGTAATTTGACTATATTTCTGTATGGGATTTTCAATCCTCAACTGACCAAGCAACAAACGTGTGTGTGTGTGTGTGTGTGTGTGTGTGTGTGTGTGTGTGTGTTGGTACTCTGTATTGAACCCAATGGCATTCTATCTCCAAATTACACGTTTAACCCTATTTTATTTTTATTTTGAAACGGGGACTCATTAATGAGAGTCTCATTATTTGCTGATACTGTCCTCGAACCTGTAATCCTCCTATCTCAGCCTCCCAATTATTGAGATTACAAGTGTGTGCCACCACACTTAGCTGGTCTCATTTATTTTTTTATTGGCACATTATGGTTATAAATAATAGTGGAATTTGTTGTTTCTTATATTTGCACATACATAATCTGGTTAATTTTCAGTGGCCTTTTAAATAAGAGATGCCTGAAAATTAATTTCCAAAAATGCATATAATCCTTTCCTATTGCTTTATAGATATCACAGACATCTCAACTTCAGGATTTTTTTTTTTTTTTTTTTTTTTTTTTTTTTTTTTTTTTTTTTTTTTTTTTTTTTTTTTTTTTTTTTTTTTTTTTTTTTTTTTTTTTTTTTTTTTTTTTTTTTTTTTAGTGAAAGAAGTGATAAAAAAAAATTATGTTTAAGGGAAATAGTTAAAGGTCCCCTAGCAAATTTTTTTCTGTTGTATGGGCGGGAAGACTGGAGAAATTTAAATGCTCATTTACTCATGCATATTATATGAAAACATAAAACCTACATTTAGTAAACCTAATATTAAAGACTAAACTTCGTTTTCATAAAGATAGGAGTCTGGAAGAGATAACATGAGGTTGAGGTTGGAATTGGATTTAGAACAAAATAATGCCATTAGATAAAGGAACACTCTCTTTCCCTGTGACAGATTTCAGGATATCTTCCTTCTCTGCTTATAAAATCACTTGGTAGACATTTATATCCAACAGCCTTTCTGTTCCTTTTCTGTCTCTAGACAGGTAGCTCTCTATGAATCACTAGGACAAAAGCGTACCCATATTACCCAACATGAACATTTAATTATATACTCAGTTATGTTGTTTAGTGGCGATCCATCAGACTGAACACTTTGCTGGACACCTGTTAGAAAACCTGTCTCTGAATGGAAAAAAATTAAACTGAGAAGTAGAAAGTAGAACGGCTTATAATATCCATGAAACCAACTAGCACCTGATACACATACAAAAAATACTTCTTTCTTTCTTTATTCATTCATTCATTTATTTATTTATTTATTTATTTTTAGTACTGGGGATTGAACCCAGGGACATTCTGCCTCCAAGCTACTCCCCAGCCCTTTTTATTTATTTTTTGTTTGTTTTGTTTTTAAAATAGGGTCTTCATTAAGTTGCTGACAACCTCACTATGTTGCTGAGCCCATCCTCAAACCTGTGATACTTCTATGTCAGTCTCCCAAATACTGGGATTATAGGCATGCACCACCATGCTCAGCTTGAGTGTTAACTTTGAATCTTTCTCAACTGGGCTTTCTCATCTAAACCAAAAAAAATCACCACACACACACAGGGTGATCTTTAACTAGTGGCATTCTATTAATTCATTCCATATAATATGATTCTCTTTAAGTGTGGTTTCATCACCTAGAAACTTGTTAGTAATGCAAATCTTCAAGCCCTGCCCCAGACACACTGAATTAGGAAATACGGAGGTGGGACCCATTGCACATGAAAATTTGAGGACTCAGTACTTCTCAAATTTTAATATGTTTGCCAATCACCTAGGGGTCTTATTAAAGTGCAGGTCTGGCTCAGTAGATAGGGGTTTGAGATGTTGAGTTTTCTCTTGAGTTTCTTGGTGCTGTTGGTGCTGCTGTGATCTGATTTAGCTGTACATGTATTTGTCACAAAATGGAAGCTACGATTGTGATCATGATACTTAGGTTATCTTTATGTAAATAATACTAGTAGTAATGATAAAACTTACTAGCTTTAGAAAAAGTAGAATATACCGCATAGATGAAAAGATCAGAGATATTCTTTATGTAAATGATTATACCAAGACAGTCTGAGAATACTGATTTAATGAGATAAGAAAATAAGTCAGGCATTTGAAAATTCCTACTAACTACATGGGTTGAAACAAAACTGAGCATATGTAGCATCACATGTTTACTGTGTTCAATTCTACAGAAATTGTGTACTGTTCAGAGTGTTAACTGCAGAGACATTGAAGGGCGCCAGTCTACACCACTCCATTTTGCAGCGGGGTATAACAGGGTATCTGTGGTGGAGTATCTGCTACAGCATGGAGCTGATGTGCATGCTAAAGATAAAGGGTAAGTTTCAACAGCTCTTTTTTCTGGCCTTTTTAGGAAAATGTGAAAATATTTTAAGATAATTGGTAGATTCTACTGCCCCCAGGGGGAGGGGGCAGGTAGTCTGTTTCCTAGCATTGTTTTAAATATAACTTCTAAATTTCAGTTAAGGTTTTATGATAACATTTTTACAAAGATACACTTGCATAATGCCTTATAATTTATAATGGCACAAGAGATTACATTATTATTTTTGTCTTTCATTATTGAGATTTTATTGGTTGTGCTGAGGATCAGTTCACAGACATTTTACTTTGTACACACATTTAACTCATGTACCGAAAATCTAAAAAGCCTAAAACTGATTGTTTTTCAAAGTTATTCCAGTGACTTTCCAGCTTCAAATTTGGAGGCAGATTTTCCCACAAGAGGTATCAAGTACCATATCTCAAAATGCTGACAAGCTGTTACTTAAGTCTCACCAGTTAACAATTTTATATCAGATACTACGTATGCAAATTTCCCATCTTTCACAGCACATTAAACAAAATTATTAAGAAAACTGGACTACCACAACCAAAGATGTTACAGAGTACACAAAACTCTGACAGGGTAATGACCAAGGAGTGGTTTTCTTTAGGAAACAATTCTACTAAAAAGTAACATGGGTATAGAATTTAAAATATTCAAGACATTAAATGTACGACTGCAACTTCAAATTTCCATTTAGTATGCTTTGTATCGTATGATATAAAACTAACCCCCCACCTATGGAATGTTAAGCTGACACCAAAGACAGTCGAAGCCCCCATAATTCAATATCTCACTATCTTCTGAAACAACCAGCAAATGGTTTTCACCTCTAAAAAAAAATCATTTACACTTAAAAAATGGGATGAGGTGGGATTCCTTCTTAAAAATGTTTCTAGAGCTACTAAAAATCTTCCATTTACAAAATAGTTGATAAAAATATTCCTCTGGATTGTACAAGAAGGGAGACAGGGACCACTGATAAGATATGGTGTGTGATTAATCAGACTGGGGTTCTTTCTCTTCGGCTTCATCAGAAGCTGGACTCTCCTCGTTTTTAGTTTCTCCATTTTCTGCAGGCAAGTCTCCTTTAGTTTCTTGATTAGCCACTTCAGCTTGTTTTCCCTTTGCTCCCCTCTTCTCTTTTGTTTGAGCTTTTTTTTGTCTGAAGATTTATCCTTTCCTGATGCCTTCTTGGGCTTCATTTCTACTTTTGCAGGAGAAGGTTTAGCTGACAACCGCACCGATCTCCTCATGGGCTCCTCCTTCGCCGCCCCTTTGGCCAAGCTGATCTTCCTCTTGGGCATCCTGGCAGCGCGGGGCGCGCATGCGGATGCTCAGAACATTATTATAATAATTTTTTTTTTATGGGTATTAGAGATTGAACCCAGGGGCATTCTACCTCCAAAGTACATCCCCAGCCCCTTTTTATATTTTTATCTGAAGTAAGGTCTTGCTAGATCTCACTGAGTTGCTGAGGCTGGTCCCAAACCTACAATCCTCCTGTTTTAGCCTCCAGGTACCAGGATTACATTTTTGTGGGGGGAATGGGAATTGAACCCAGGGGTACTCTACCACTGAGCTATATCCTCTGCCCATTTTATTTAGAAACATGGTCTTGCTAAATTCCTGAGGGTCTCACTAAATTGCAGAGACTGTCCTTGAACCTGCAATCTACCTGTCTCAGCCTCTCATGTATTGGGATTACAGACATGTGCCATCATGCCTAACTTGTAATACTGATTGTTTTTTTTAATCTATATATTTTTCTTTTTTTTTTATTGTACATTATAATCATACATCTTTGTGAGGTGCTGGTAGCAGCATACATGCACACATCTCTCATTTAACCCTACCTCAACTCCCGCTCCATTCCCCCCTCCCTCCTTCTCATGTTCAGTTTAGTGGTCGACTTTGTAATACTGATTTTAATGTAAATTGTTCAGTGTTCATTGAGGATATTTAAATGTTTCCAGTTTATTTTGAAGTTATTTTTCATTTAAAAAAAAAACAAACAAGCCGGGCGTGGTGGTGCACGCTTGTAATCCCAGCATTTGGGAGGCTGAGACCGGAGGATCCGGGTTCGCGGCCAGCCTCAGCTACCTAGTGAGGCCCTCCGCAACTTAGTGAGACTCGGTTTCAAAAATAAAGAATAAAAAATAGGGCTGGGGGAGTAGCTCGGAGGTAGAATGCCCCAGAGTTCAATCCCCAGTACCGCAAAAACAAACAAACAAACAAAAAACAGTTCTTGCTGGGCGTGGTGGCACACTTGTAATCTCAGCATTCGGGAGGCTGAGACTGGAGGATCCGGGTTTACACCAGCCTCAGCTACCTAGTTGAGGCACCCTGCAACTTAGTGATACCCTGTTTCAAAATAAAGAATAAAAAATAGAGCTGGGGGTATAGCTCAGAGGTAGAATGCCCCTGAGTTCAATCCCCAGTACCGGGGCGGGGGGGGGGGGGGAGTTCTAGTTTGTTTTTTTTTTTAATTCCTGTGCTTTAAATTTTTATATTCTGTGCATTCAAATTTTTTTTCTGCTGAGCATGGTGGTGCATGCTTGTAATTTCAGTACTTGGGAGGCTGACACAGGAGGATTGCAGGTTCTGGGCCAGCATCAGCTACTTAAGGAGGCCCTCTGCAACTTAGTGAGATCCTCTTTCAAATAAAGAATAGGCCTGGGGGGTATAGCTCAGAGGTAGAATGCCCCTGGGTTCAATTCACAGTACTGAAAAAAAAAAATTTTTTTTTTTCTCCGCTACCCTCCCCCAAAGAAAATTCTGTTTCTGCCTTCACATTTGAATGCTACAAAGTACAGTTAATAATATCCTTTCTGCAGTTCAAGAAGTATCTTTCATCAGTTATATTTAATTTTGAATTTAAATTATATCCTTCTCTGACATTGGTGCTTCATTTCAGAGGCCTTGTGCCGTTGCACAACGCATGTTCCTACGGACATTATGAAGTTGCAGAGCTTCTTGTTAAGCACGGAGCAGTGGTTAATGTAGCTGACTTATGGAAATTTACACCTTTACATGAAGCTGCAGCAAAAGGAAAATATGAAATTTGCAAGCTTTTGCTCCAGGTATATATTTATGTACTTACTGTGGACAGTGTGAGTTACCTAGCATATGTTAAGTTTGCAAAAAATTTTAGTATAAATTTAACCAAGTAAGAGTGGGAAACAAAATTATCTAATTTTATAAGTTGATTTCAGGGGGAAAAACTATCATGAACACTATTATGCTTTAACTACAAGTATATTTATCAGACAAAATTTTATTTTTGTATGCAGTCAACTATCGCATGATAATTCTCTAATTATTATCTATAGTTTCGTGTTTAGGAAATTTAACCTCTATTTGTTGAATTAAGTAGTTTATAAGTCCAGTCTTAGCATTTTACTTAGCATGTAATTAATGTTACTTGTTTAATACAGATACCAGTAGAGGTTTTAGAGTCAAAACAAGGGGATAGATTCATCCTTTATTTTAGTAAAATCTTAAGCTTACATAATGACGTTTCAGTCAGTAATAGACTGTGCATATGGCAGTGGTCCCATAAAGTCGTCATGTAGCTGAACATTTTTTTCCTATAGCTTTTCTATGTCTAGAAATTAACCGCTGTTACAATTGCCTGTGGTACAGGCAACATGCTATATAGCTTTATAGCTTAGCAATAACGTATATATACGTATAGCCAAGGCCTGTAGGCTGTACATTCTGGGTTTGTGTAAATACACAACTATGAACATGTCCCTGTCACTAATTGAAGCATGACTATATAAAGCAAGGAAGTTGATTTTTAATGAAATGCTAGTTTATTTTGGACATGATCTAAATTTTTTATTATATTAATGCATTGTAAGCGCCCAATAAGGCTTTACTACCTCTGTATTGTTTTTATTATAATTTTCTGCGCATAGGTTAAACATTAATAACAATCATGTTAACCTCTAAGGTAGAGTCTAATTATAAGATGATGTTCTTTGGTAAGGCTACATTGAGTTTTTTCTCATTGATGAAAGGCACACTTAAGCCAACTTCTCCTCCCTCCCTGTTTTTCACATGCCTAGCATGGTGCAGACCCTACAAAGAAAAACAGGGATGGGAATACTCCTTTGGATCTTGTTAAAGATGGAGACACCGACATCCAAGATCTACTTAGGGGAGATGCAGCTTTGCTAGATGCTGCCAAGAAGGGTTGTTTAGCCAGAGTAAAGAAGTTGTCTTCACCTGATAACGTAAATTGCCGTGATACTCAAGGCCGACATTCGACACCTTTACATTTGGCAGGTAAGTAAATGACGTTTCACAGATTTAGGCTGGTGACATCTGAGATTCATTTTACCTGAGTAAAATATTTTCTGTAACTAAACTTGAAAGATTCAAATCAAATATTTTTTAATGCCACCACTATATTTCTTAGTGTATTTGTGCAGGGTGACCATACTTCAAGCTGTTACCCAAGTTCCTGTTCATTTCAGTACTAGTATGTTACCTTCAGTAAGAATAAGTAAAACAAGCTCTGCCAATCATCATGTGCTTTGGGATCATTTATTCCAGATTACTATATTGTTTGAATCATCTTTGATGAGTGAGTTTTGAAAAATATGCCTGCTTGAGCCAGCCTTCCTCATAGGAAGCTAAAACTTTTCATTCTGATGATAGCTGTTAAGTATAAAAAGCATAAAAATGTTTAAAGACTTTCAGAAGTTACATAAAACTCTTAGCAAAATATTTTTTTGTTTTACTTTGAAAGAACTGCTATAGTCAAATACCAAAGACCAGAGTACTTGAACAACAGAGATGTGTTTTCTTACAAGTCAGGAGGCTTGAAGTCAGAGATTCTGGCATTAGCCAGTCTTATCAGGACACTACAGGTTAGGGCCTACCCAAATGACTTCCCTTTAACTTAATTACCTCTTTAAAGGCTCTGGCTCCAAATATAGTCACATTCTAAGGTACTGGGGTTAGATCTGCACCTCATAATTTTCAAGGACACAGTTTAGTCCATAACATGTATTCTAAGCTTTCACTTATAAATGGGCACAGTGCACCATTGTTTGTATTACAGGAATATGATGGTGTGGTTTCAGTATAGCTTTTTTAACCTCATGGCAGGTGCTAGGGAATAGGCCATAGTAATCACCAAGCTGGCTATAACAAATACCTTAGTGGAGTTCTGTCATAGTCACAGTTGACTGGACATAATTTACAACAAAAAGCCAGGCGTGATGGCACATGCCTATAATCCCAGTACTTGGGAGACTGAGAAAAGAGAATCAGGTTTGAGACCAGCCTCAGCAACTTAGTGAGACTCTCAACAGACCCTGTTTCAAAACAAAAAATAAAAGGGTCTGGAGATGTATCTCAAAAGTAGATACTCCTGGGTTCAATCCCTAGTACCTGAAAAGGAAGGAAGAGGAAGTAAGGGAGGGTTTCTGCTACTTTATGTAATACAGGAGATGAAAAGCTACTCTTAGCCCAGCAAGTGACACACTCCTGTAATGCCAGTACTTGGGAAGCTGAGACAGGAAGATCGCAGGTTCAAAGACATCCTCAGCAACTTATCAAGGCCCTTAGCAATTTAGCAAGACCCTGTTTCAAAATAAAATAGGCCTGGGGGTATAACTTGGAGGTAGAATGCCACTGGGTTCAATCCTCAGTACATACCCTACACACACACACACACACACACACACACACACACACACACACAGTTCTCAATTCATTCCAGTCATATAGTATAAATTAGTGTGTTGTTACCATTTAAAAGATAATTTGGAGAGGGGTGTGTGGCTAGGGGTATAGCTCAGTGATAGCACTGCCTAGCATGTATAAGACCCTAGGCTTGATCCCCAGTCCCTCAAAGAAATAAAAAGGTAATTTTGGCCAGGCATGATGGCACAAACCTGTAATCCCAGCTACTTTTGAGGCTGAGATAGGAGAATAACAAGTTTGAGGCCAGCCTGGGCAATTTGCCAAGACCCTGTCTCAAAATAAAAAACTAAAAAGGGCTGAAGATACAGGTAGCACCTGTGTAGGGGAGGGGCTGTTGGTTTCCATTTTATGTAATTATTACCTTTAAGTTCTCACTCTATATGTTTGGACCCCATTGTCCAAGAAAATGAATAACTCTATCCATGTGTCTTTTAGAGCCTCTCTCTCTCTCTCTGTTTTTTTTTTTTTTTTTGGTGGTACCCAGGGGCATTCTACCTCTGAGCTACACCCCCCGCCCGATTTTATTTTTTTTTTCCGATTTTTTTATTTTGAAATAGAGTCACTAGGTTAAATGAGAGTCTCACTACTTGCTGAGGCTATCCTCAAACCTACGATCCTCCTGTCTCAGCCTCCCAAGCACTGGGATTACAGTAGCATATTAGCATATGCTACTGCACCCGGCTTTTAGAGCCTTTAAGTGGTAAGCTATAAATACTAACAACAACAACAAAAAAAAGCTTTATTCTAAGAATTTCTGGTTCCATGTATGACAAGATAGGACCTTACCTCTGGTTGGAAATTGTGCTATGCGTGTTTATATTGGCTTTTTTTTTTATCTTTATATAGCCTATTTTAGAACATTTAATATTACTGTTTAAGTCCATATTTGTCTTTGTAAGTCACAATGTTATATACATAAAGTATATCTGGCCAGTGGTACAGTGTTAAATACTATACCTTGAGATCTGGAAGGACTGTTCATGTAATATTTAGGTCATAGTAGTTTGGGGCTTTTTTATTTTTTATTTATTTATTTATTTATTTTGTATGCTTTAAATCCTTCAGCAAAAATATTAAAAACCACAATAAAAATGTGAATAGAACATTTTGAACCATTTTCAAGTTTCAGGTGATATGTTTTTATGTTGACAAAGTTCCAAATTTGCTTCCTATGATTATATGTCACATTAAATATACTTTACCATAAAAGTATTTACTGAGATAACTGACAAGATGATAGTTGGGAGGTTATGGCTTGCTTCCAAAGGCCAAGTTTTACTTCGTGGCTTTGACACAATGCATAGGTTTCTCAACTAGACTTGTAGAGAGAGATGTACCACTAAGTTCTCTTTAGCAAAAGTATCTCCTTAGAACCTTCAGGGAAGTGTGCCCTGAGACTTACTCTGCTGTGCTGTTTGCTGCTTTGCAGCTACTTGTGTTCCTAACTTGGCTTTTATATGATTGGATGACTGGAACTTGCAGCCCTTAAGACCATGGACCTGAATTTAGGAAGTTATAACAACGAAGGCATGGACTTTGATAGGAAGGTTTCAAATGGAAAGATATGAGCAAATCAATCAATAGAATCTCCAAAAACAATAGATATCATCAGCAAAATCTTCCAATTTCTGAGGCCAGTGGGACTTTTTTCCCAGAAGATAAATTTTTAATTCATCCAAAATTTTGTATTTATATAAAATCTCTTTATTTTTACATTAATGTCTATACTTTGCAGATATATTCATGTGTGTAGGTATATATACATTTTTTTTATTTACAAGCCAAAGTAATGTGACTTCTTTTCTAAATTAGCTGGTTACAATAATTTAGAAGTTGCAGAGTATTTGTTACAACATGGAGCTGATGTGAATGCCCAAGACAAAGGAGGACTTATTCCTTTGCATAATGCAGCATCTTATGGGGTAAGTTCTTCTGTATTGCCTTTGAAAAACCTATGGAATTTTCAAAGTGAAAGTCAGTATCACAGTCATATGAAATTTAGTTCAACTTTTTGTGTGTGTGTGTGGTACTGGGGATTGAACTCAGGGGGATTCTACCTCCGAGCTATACCCCCAGCCCCAGTTTTTATTCTTTATTTTGAAACCGAGTCTCACTAAGTTGAGGAGTGACTCACTAGGTAGCTGAGGCTGGCTGCGAACCCGGATCCTCCGGTCTCAGCCTCCCGAATGCTGGGGTTACAAACATGCGCCACCACGCCCGGCTTAGTTCAACTTTATAAAATTAGATAACTTCCAATTTTTATTTCTCAGTCTATTCTAAGCATCTTCCTTAGCACTTGTCTCTTATTTTCAATGAGATATTGGTGGTTTTGTTTATTTCTTGGTGCCCAGAAAACTCATGGAGAGTTTCATAGGAATTTATAGAGATTGGTGCATTGATCCTTACTTCGAACAGCCCTGGTGTCAAGATCAGTATTGACTATTGCCAGTGGTATAGTTTGACTAATTGAAGATCACTAGTTTATAATTTGATATTCAACAGTTACAATACATTGAAAGTCATACCAGTTTCCTACTGTGTAGAATTCTTAACTATTTTCTAAATGGTTTCTCAAATTATTGAATTATCTATTGTAATTTAATGTTTAAGCAACTACCCATAAACTACAATGTTGGCAAGAAATAGCTTTCCTTTTCATTTCCAAGGTAAGTTTGAAAATATAGAAGTAGGTACAGCATTATTTCCTTCTTAAGAACTGAAGCGTTAGCCAGGCGTGGTGGGGCACGCTTGTAATCCCAGCATTTGGGAGGCTGAGACCGGAGGATCCGGGTTCGCGGCCAGCCTCAGCTACCTAGTGAGGCCCTCTACAACTTAGTGAGACCCTGTTTCAAAATAAAGAATAAAAAATATGGCTGGGTGTATAACTCGGAGGTAAAATGCCCCTGAGTTCAATCCCCAGTATCGCAAAAAAAAAAAAAAGAACTGAAGTGTGATAAAGTAATATTTCAGAATGTAATGGGAGTATTTTCTTTTACAGCATGTAGATGTAGCAGCTTTACTAATAAAGTATAATGCATGCGTCAATGCCACGGACAAATGGGCTTTCACACCATTGCATGAAGCAGCCCAGAAGGGACGAACACAGCTTTGTGCTTTATTGTTGGCCCATGGAGCTGATCCTACTCTTAAAAATCAGGAAGGACAAACACCTTTAGATTTAGTTTCAGTAAGTGATGGGCTCTTTGAAAAATCTCAATGCTTTCCTGATTCTAGGAAATTCATTTGATTAGATATAAAATGTGTTCATAGTGTGGCAAAATCTGGTTTTTAGCCCAATATTAAATTTAGGACTTCTTGAGCCAGGCATGGTGGCGCACGATTGCAATCCCAGCATTTGGGAGGCTGAGACGGGAGGATCCGAGTTCTCGGCCAGCCTCAGCTACCTAGTGAGGCACTCCGCAACTTAGTGAGACCCTGTTTTAAAATAAAGAAAAATAGGGCTGGAGGTATAACTCTGAGGTAGAATGCCCCTGAGTTCAATCCCCAGTACCACAAAAAAAAAAAAAAAAAAAAAAAAAATTAGGACTTCTTTAGTATTCAAATAAGTAAATAATGGAATTATAATCATCTGTTGAATACTAAGTAGTTTAAAAAGGAAAAAGAATACTATAACTGCTTACGTTAGTGGAGAAACAAAACAGGCTCAGGCCCTTCATGAGTACTGTGACCGTGCATACAGTGCAAGGTAGCACAGACAGTGGGTATTAACCAACTTCCCCAGCTAGGAACATTGCCTTCAAAGTGCAGCCACAAAGCCTGCTCCAGTAGAGATTCACTTTCCTTCCACACTGCTTCCTCCCAAAGTTCTTACTGTTTATGAAACAAGCCTGTTACTCTTTTTCTTTCCTTCACCTCTACTGGAGCATATATAGGAGTCTCCAACTTGTAGCCTCTACCTCTGCTTTGGACACTTTGACTCAGGTGCCTCTCTTGCCTCTACCCCCAGGACATTGACCAGAGCAGTAAAAGAAAAGAAAGAAGAAACATTTTTGAGATGGGAAGGAAAGAGTGTCTCTTATAAACTGATTTGTACTGAGAGAGAAAGTCCTTGACACCATATAATGAGAAGCTGATTTAGTTGAACTTCATTTGGGGTTTAAATAGATTTTTCTCAGCAGGCTAACAACCCAACCATATTTGCAGTATTATTTCTTTAGAGAAATGTCTTTCAGTGCCAACGTACTTTAGAAGTGAACTTAGAATTCGCTTCACCTGTATGTTCATTTACCAGATAGAATAAATGACAGCAAAATAGAATGCACTAGAGAACATGCATGGGCTTTCAAGTCAAACAGACTGGGCTTAGAGTTTTAGCTCTACGACTTAGAATTGTCCAGTCTTACAAGTTGCCTAACCTTGGATGCATCACCTATAAGTGATAAAATATACCTGGTTAGTATGAGAATTAAACAAGGTAATATATTTAAAGTCTTTAGCATGATATCAAGTATATAAAAAGCACCCAGTAAATGGTACTATATCACAAACAAATGTTATATACAAGCTATAAGTGCACAGGTTGAGGGGAAAGAGAGAAGGTAAGAAAGTACATACGGAAACATGTACTGATTCACTTCTTGCTGAGTGTTAATTACTTAGTATCAAGCACTGAAAGAATGGTGATATGTCACTAATAAAACTGATTAATGTACCAGGAAATTTGGGGGCTTTTTCCATCTTGTCAGATTTTATTAAAATGATTTTTTTTTTTTTTTTTGCGGTACTGGGGGTTGAACTCAGGGGCATTCTACCTCCGAGCTACACCCACAGCCCTATTTTTTATTCTTTAGTTTTGAAATCGGGTCTCACTAAGTTGTGGAGTGCCTCACTAGGTAGCTGAGGCTGGCCGCGAACCCAGATCCTCCGGTCTCAGGCTCCCAAATGCTGGGATTACAAGCGTGCGCCACCACGCCTGGCTTAAAATGATTATTACCAAAACAAAAATGTCTTTAAAATTTGAGAAACAAATATATCACAGAATTTACTTTTGTTTGCTAAAGTTCCATGTAGGTTGAATTGCTTATTTCAGAATAAATACAGTAGGGTTAAACAGTGTTTTAAAATAGACATTTCTGTAATTCAGTGCCTCTCAGTCATAGTATCAAAGTTAAGGTTTTGTTCATGCTTTGCCACATTTAACAGTTTTGTTTTCATTATGTCTTATCTAGAAGAGATGTTCTGAATTATATTTATAATAGTTTAGTTGAATATCAGCCTGTTTGCTTCACTTTTAAAATTAAAAAGTATCATTGTGATGACAATTCTAGTACATATTTGCTGTGTTTTGTCACCTTTTTTTGTTTGTTTTGCTGCATTCTGTTAGATGTAACAGAATTTTAAAACTTGCTTATGTCAGATTTTGTCTCTTTGAAATGTACCCTAGGCGGATGACGTCAGTGCTCTCCTGACAGCAGCTATGCCCCCTTCCGCTCTGCCTTCATGTTATAAACCTCAAGTGCTCAATGGTGTTAGAAGCCCAGGAGCCACTGCCGATGCTCTGTCCTCAGGTCCCTCCAGCCCATCAAGCCTTTCTGCAGCCAGCAGTCTTGACAACTTATCTGGGAGTTTTTCTGAACTGTCTTCAGTGGTTGGTTCAAGTGGAACAGAGAGTACTTCTGGTTTGGAGAGAAAGGAAGGTGAGACATTCTGTAAAAATAACTTACCATTGGTATTGTCATTTGGAATGCTAGAAAGTCATTTTTTAACCTTAACTACAACTGTTAGTATCAAATTAATTCACATAGCCTGAAAATTTTAGCCTTTTGTCGTTTTCTTTACAATATTAATAGAATACCTAATGAAACTATCATTGAAAGTTGGTGAGTCTTTTACTACTGACTTACTGTTTAGTTGAAAACATTTTACCTCAAAATTCATCTCAAGCCAGGCATGGTGGTGCATGGGAGGCTGAGACAGGAGGATTACAGGTTCGAGGACAGTCTCAGCAGGTAGTAAGATTCTCATCAATCTAGCAAGACCCTGTTTCCAAATAAAAATAAAATAGGGCTAGGGGTGCAGCTCAGAGGTAGAATGCCCTTGTGTTCAATCCCCAGTACCACAAAAAAAAAAAACCCTATGCAATGATACAAAACTTGTTTTCATAAACATTTTTGTAAAGGAGCTTATTTCTTTAAAGATACAAGATTGATCTTAAAGATACAGTTAAAAATGAAGCTTAAAACAAAAATAAATAAAAGTTTCTTTTAACCTGAGTGCCCCATTGGGTTAACTATGTGCTCTAATGTTGAAACCTTTTAGGTCTCTTTGTAATTTTTATGTTTTATTCAGTATTCTGTTCCAGGTAACTATTAATATTTAGCTACACCTTTATTTTCTTCACATATATAGTAACAATCACAATAATTTATTATTATACTATTGATATGCATTATTCTGATGTAAAATTTTGTTCTGTATTTTTTTATTTCCCAGTACCAGGAGTCGATTTTAGTATAACTCAATTTGTAAGGAATCTTGGACTTGAGCACCTAATGGATATATTTGAGAGAGAACAGGTGAGTAGATGAATTATATTGCTTGGTTTAGTGTTTTATGTAAACTCAACAAAAAGGACATACTTGAAATCCCTTGAACCTTGTAAACTATTGGGTGAGAATAGTTTTGTTGGATTTTTGTTTTTTGTGTGTTTTTTTTTTTTTTTTGCGGTACTGGGGATGGAACTCAGGGGCATTCTACCTCCGAGCTACACCCCCAGCCCCATTTTTTATTCTTTATTTTGAAACCAGGTCTAAGTTGCGGAGTGCCTCGCTAGGTAACTGAGGCTGGCCGCGAACCCGGATCCTCCGGTCTCAGCCTCCCGAATGCTGGGATTACAAGCGTGCGCCACCACGCCCAGCTGGGTTTTTGTGTTTGTGCTAAAGATTGATTGAACCTTTGAAGTTAAGATATGCTTGAAATCCCTTGAACCTTATAAGCTACTGGGTTCTTGTTTTTGTGCTGGGGATTGAACCTAGGGCATTGTGTATGGTAAGCATGTGCTGTATCACTGAGCTATACTCCTGGCATCAAGAGTATTTTTAAGAGATTGGAAATCAGTCACACTAAATTGGCTTGATGCTGAAGTTTCCATTTAGGTTATTATCTCATAAAAATTGACTTTTATGTAGTAATAAAAGAGCTTTCTTGAATGGTGAGTTTATCTTTTTCAGTCCTTGAAGTAAGTTATCCTAGTTCTGTTGTGTCAGTCACTACCTACTCTAAGTCTGCCAGTGCTAGGGGAAGGTATACATGCGAGCCATACTCTGGGTTTTTCTAGGTAGTCCCAGTTTAAAGTATTCTGACAGAATACATTTACTTATTTATTTGTTTGTTTATTTATTTATTTATTTATTGTGGTGGTAGTAATAGGGATTGAACCCAGAGGTATTGTACCTCTGAGCTACAATCCCAGCCCTATTTTATTTTTTTTATTTTGAAACAGGTTCTCACTAAGTTGCTTGAAGCCTCACTAAGTTGCTGAGTCTGACATTGAACCTATGATTCTTCTGTCTCTCAGCCTCTCAAGTACTGGTATTATAGGCGTGTGCCACCACACCTAGCTAATATTTACTAATTTTTTTTGTTGTTGTTACTGTTCATAGAATATAGTTGCTGTAAACTATACCCAAAGGAGCTTCCTCTAGTTACGGAACTATAACAAGAACATAGGAAGAGTTAAGTTGTGACATAGATTTTAGAAACTCAAAGAAGGAAAAGATTACTATAAACTGGACTATTCAGAGATAGATTCATATAAAGTATATAAATAAAACAGGATTGAGTGGCTTCATGAAATGGTAATAACATTCTTTAGATAAAGAGGTCAATTTGAACAGTGATGCAAAAGTATTGCTTTAACATGATCCAGACTCTGGAGAAACCATTGAATTGTGTAAATAGAGTGATGGTAGAAAAGAGGAAGTGGGGACTGGTGATGTGACTCAGTAATAGAGCACTTGCTTAGCATGCCTGAGGCCCTGGGTTTGATCCCCAGCACTGCAGAAAGAAAAAAAAAAGGGGGGGGGGGATGGTATGCCTGAATGTGGTTAATTTGAAAGTACATTCATGAATCAGTTTTGTTTTTTTGTTCCAACTCTTTATTTTCAGTTCATTTCAGTTTAAGTGGTTTGTTTTTGTATCAAAAGTATTCAAACTAATTTGAAGTAAATGTATGAATCTTAACACATATAAGCATGTGAACATCTTCCAAATAAGGAAGCATCTAAATAGTTTCATCCTCATCTCTAAGATCACCTTGGATGTGCTAGTTGAGATGGGACACAAGGAGCTGAAGGAGATTGGAATCAACGCCTATGGTCATAGACACAAACTAATTAAAGGAGTTGAAAGACTTATCTCTGGACAACAAGGTATTTCAGTTTAATGATTACTGTTATCAGTTTAACAGTTTACATAAAGGTGGCCCTCTAGTGGACTAAGTTACTAAGTGATAATTTAAAAACTTGTATGAAGCCGGGCATGGTGGCGCACGCTTGTAATCCCAGCATTCGGGAGGCTGAGACCGGAGGATCCGGGTTCGTGGCCAGCCTCAGCTACCTAGTGAGGCACTCCACAATTTAGTGAGACTCGGTTTCAAAATAAAGAATAAAAAATAGGGCTGGGGGTGTAGCTCGGAGGTAGAATGCCCCTGAGTTCAATCCCTAGTGCCACACACACACACACACACACACAAAATAAAAAACTTGTATGAAAAATCTGTATAATAGGAAGAGCACTAATTACACTAATTAGGATCCAAGATACCTAGGATAGAGTCCTCTACTAATGGTTTAACTTATTGGGCTGCTGATATGAACTCTTGTGAACCTAAGTAAAATTTCTAGGCTAATCAAAAATTTGAGGATAGGTTTAGCTCAGGTAGAATACCCCTGGTTTCCATCCCCAGTACCACAAAAAGAAAAAGAAAAAAAAACAACTGAGGGGATGATTTACTCTGACTTTGAACACATCCTTTAATTGAAGTCTTGGCTATACAATTGGGATTGAAGAGAAACTTCCTTTAGCAAAAATGATGGGATTTTCGGGGAAGATTTTATTGTTAGCCATGATGGGGGGGGGGTGTCACTCTTGAAATAAGAGCACTTCTAAAAATGTAAGTAATTCATGCCAAAT
This sequence comes from Graphiurus murinus, assembly GCA_004027655.1. NCBI lineage: Eukaryota > Metazoa > Chordata > Mammalia > Rodentia > Gliridae > Graphiurus > Graphiurus murinus. Next base: position 17,591 of record PVLC010017915.1, read on the forward strand.
AATGCTTTAAACTGGTATTGTGAAATATGATCAATTAGTGAGGCCCTCAGCAACTTAGCCAGACCCTATTGCCAAATAAAAAAATAAAGCTGAGGCATGAAGCTCAGGGGTAGAATGCCCCTGGATTCAATCCCTAGTACCAAAAAAAAAAAAACCAAAGTTTTTAAAAATTGGTAGTAAGCTAAGCACCAGCTACTTGGGAGGCTGAGGCAAGGGGTTCATGAGTTCAAGGCCAACATGAGCAACATAGCTGAAGATCCTGTTTTATTTTAAAAAAAGGAAAACATTGATAGTAAGCATCAGATAAATCAGGTGGTTATTTGTGATGGGTGTTATTTTAACCTTCAAATTTCATTTCATAGGTCTTAACCCATATTTAACTTTGAACAACTCTGGTAGTGGAACAATCCTCATAGATCTGTCTCCTGATGATAAAGAGTTTCAGTCTGTGGAGGAAGAGGTATGTTCATATTCTGTAAATAAATGGAAAAAATTGCTCAGCCACATTTATCATTGGTTCAGTTACTAAATTTTCTGGAGGTTTCCAGATCTATTTGGACATACAGTGTGATTTTTTTTAAATTCCCTCTCTCTTTACCACATGGAAAACTAAAAATAAGTATTTAAGATTTAAGGCATGCTCCCTCAATAAACCTTAATTGCTTGGTTCAGCACTACAATTAATACTGACACAGAATTCTGTTGAAGAGGTTGCTGTCATTTGAAAGAAAATGGTAATGTCCTCTCCTTTCATAATTACAAAGCCTAGACTCTCAGATAAGACCCAAACATGTAGATAATATTTATCCAGGAAAATTTTATTCTAGCATTCTTTTCTGCTGAAATCTTTGAATAGTTCCCTCATTACACATATGCCCTATATATTAGTTGAGCACAAAGATACAAAGTTAAGTGAGATTTAGTTGTAAAACTCAAGAAACACTAATATGAAATACATATTGTGCTTTATTAGACTAAAATTAATAGGAACATATAAATCATTGTTTTGCTTTCTAGTATAGTGGTTAACTTTATATGTTTAATTCACCTTGCATTCTCTTTTTCTTCCTTTATACAGTTTTCACCTATAAATATCATTTTCAAGATAACTAATAGTTACCTCTAAAAGTAGTACTTGTTAATTTATACAAAATGTTAAGAACCAAATGTTAAACCTTTCTTGTGTTCTCAAGCAGAAAAAGATGAATTAAGAACAATGTTCCACATACCGGAAACAACATTAAGGCTAATATACATATATCTTAAATTATTTTTCCATCAGATGCAAAGTACAGTCCGAGAGCACAGAGATGGAGGTCATGCAGGCGGCATCTTCAACAGATACAATATTCTTAAGGTAATAAATTAGTGAAAATAAAGTTTCCTGAGATCATAGTTTTCCAAAGCCTAAAGCCATAAGTAAATTTCATTAGAAAATAATGATCTGGCTAGCCCCAAAGTTCTTGACATGGCATCAGGGGGAAGAATATATATGTGGAAAGTTAAGAGCCTCAAAATTCCTGTACTACTTTTAATAGTCCATTAATAATTGAAACTTTGTAGGACATTTTCAAATTTAGGAATTACACTTTATCTTAAGATGAGAAATCCTGTTGGTTTAGAACTGCTTCTTCATCTCTGTGACTGAAATACTTGACAATAAGCCAGGTGTGGTGGCGCATGCTTGTAATCCCAGCATTTAGGAGGCTGAGACCAAAGGATCCAGGTTTGCGGCCAGCCTCAGCTACCTAGTGAGGCACTCCGCAACTTAGGGAGACTCTGTTCAAAATAAAGAATAAAAAATATAGGGCTGGGGTTATAGCTCAGAGGTAGAATGCCCCTGAGTTCAATTCCCAGTACCGCAAAAAAAAAAAAAAAAAAGAAATACTTGATAGTAACAATTTAAAGGAAGAAAGATGCCATCCATGATGGTGCACTCCTATAATCCCATCACTTCGGAGACTGCAACAAGGATCGCAGGTTCAAAGCCAATATAGAAACATAGTAAGACCCTATCTCAAAATAAAAGGGGCTGCTGAGGTATAGCTTAGAGGTAAAAATAGCTGAGACTATAGAATAGCACAACCACACCTAGCTTCATGCTTTTAGGTTTTGGGGGGGTTATTTGTTTTAGTCCTAACTACTACAGGTTCCTGGGAGTCCTCAGACATCACTTCTTTATAAACTTTAATAGTACTCCCTCGTCATCTTTTCCAAAAAGCAATTCTTAAAAAATGTTCGCAGCAGCGAGCCTGTGATCCTCCTGTCTCAGCCTCCCAAGAACTACGTGGGTGTACCACCACACCCAGCTGCAAATGCTTTCCTAATATAAAAATTTTTAAATTCAGTGAACAGTGTCAAGTGAAATACTACTGTAAGCATGATATTAGATTCATATTTTCAAGTTAGGGAATATTAAAACTTCATTGGGTTTGCTGTGGTTATACTATCAGAAATCAGATGATTTTGAACACATATATAAAGGGATCATACTTATTGTGGAAGTTTGTTAAGGGTATTTGAAATTTCTAAGTTGCTACAGTTGGATTTGAGGAAGATAGATTATTTTCCTGCTCTAAAGATATTTCAAGTGAAATATTTAATGAAAAATTTCAATAATGAATAGTTTTATTTTGTTCTTTTTTTGTACATAAATGAGATCTGCTTTGCCAGTTGTGGTTCATCATTATGCCAATGACAATATTTTGAATTATTTTAAGCCAAGATTAAAACTACCAGCTCCCAGGAGTACTCCAGAGACCACCAGGGGGCTGTAGCATTTTTAACACAGCCAATAAACAGCACTAGGGTTGTGAATTTCACCCAGAGAAGCACTCCTAATGAGACCAGCATCTGCCTTTAAATCTTGTCCAAAGATTTTAGAAATTGGGACATAGAGAAGTACTAGTTTGTGTATGTGCATTTTAACTATTTTGTATGTGTGTGTACCAAGATGGTAGTTTGAGGCAAATAAAACGTGGAGGAGGGGAGGAGATACTATTCTCTTTGTTTCTAATACCTACATTATAGAACTCAGCATGTCTGCTTTGGAGGCATTTTAGTAACAATTTTAATTTTAAAAAATTCTAAAATTGAAGTATTTTAATCAGTTAATAGTACACTTTACCCCCTGTCCATGTATAGCCTTTTCTCTTTGAAGTTTTTTATTTCCAAAATACAGTTATACTTCCAACTTTACAGTTGAGACAAAATATTTTTAGTTGAGTAAAAATTTCACATTTCAGAAAATTTTTTGCCTCCTTTCTGACTAAATAGGTGGCCCAACTATTGATTGAGATGAAGTAAGTAATCATGAAAACCTAAAAATTTGATTTTCCCGGGTTTATTTTTTAGATTCAGAAGGTCTGTAACAAAAAACTATGGGAAAGATATACTCACCGAAGAAAAGAAGTTTCTGAAGAAAACCACAACCATGCAAATGAAAGGATGCTATTTCATGGTAAGATTCCTCTCCCCCAACTCTACCACCCTCTTCCTCTACATTAGGTTAGATTTTAGCAGGTATGAAATAATGAGTCTGTGTATTCTTTGTATCATTTTTAAAATTACACCTATTTCTGAACTTTTACTTTTTTTACATTTCATATTTTCAACTGTCAATTTAACTAAAATAAGACATGGAAATCACCTCTGAATAATATGTGCATCATATTCTGATTTTGATCCTGAGTATCAATACCATATTTAATGTCAGTGTTAAAAAAGCCTTTTGTGTGTGTGTGTGTGTGTGTGTGTGTGTGTGTGTGTGTGTGTGTGTGTGTGTTACTGGAGATTGAACCCAGGTGCATTCTACCTTCGATGTATACGAGCTATACCCCAAGCCCTATTTTTTATTCTTTATTTTGAAACAGGGTCTCATTAAGTTACGGAGGGCTTCACTAAGTAGCTGAGGCTGCCCACGAACCCAGATCCTCCGGTCTCAGCCTCACAAATGCTGGGATTAGAAGCATGCTCCACCACGCCCCCAGCTTAAAAGAGCCATTGTTATTAAGCCTATGGAAGTTACTGAGAACTCTTATTGAACTGAAAGCAGTTACTTTTATTGAAACTTTCTGGGTTTTTATGTTACAGCTGGCAGGTGTTGACCAATCTTTCAAGTTTATAGCAAAGTTTATCATGCTTTCAAGCATACCCATAGTAGCTCCAATCTGTTACTTCGTTTGTCCTTGACTACAGAAAAATTTTAGATATTTATAAAGTTCTGTAAAGCATAACTTTTAAACTTCACAATTGTCCAGGTGTGGTACTTAGAAGGCTGCGATAGGAGGATCGCAGGTTGGAAGACAGCCTCTGCAAATAGTAAGACTAATCTACTAGCGAGACCTTGTTTCCAAATAAAAATAAAATAGAGCTGGTATAGAATGCCTCTGGGTTTAATCCCCAGTATCACAAAAAAAAAAAAAAAACTTCACAATCTCCTGGAAGAATGATTGTAACAGAATGGATTCATATGCAATATTTAAATATTTTCATTCTAAAACACTAAAAAAAAAAATCATGATAATCTCTTGTCACAGAGCATAAATTTATTAATTAGTTTGATGGTTATATTGAGTGGTTGGAGTTTTTTCTATTTTAGACTATAAATGGTTTTGGTTTATCTATGTGAACTCTAAAGTGATTCTATTTGTGTCTTTCAATTAAGTGGAATTCAGTATATTTTCTTGTGCCTTGACAAACAGGGACACTGATTTTAATAAGTCACTTAGCTTTGTTAGTGTGAACTTTTCCCAGCCTCCACCTTCACTCCACTCCCTGGCCTGGTTCCTGTACTCAGTACTTCCTCTTTGGCTAAGACCCTCTTCTTAGATGGCACACATACGTAGGAAGGAAGCAAAGTGCTGCATTTGCCGATAGAGTCTTGTATAGCAGATGGTGAAAGAGAAGTAGAAGGATAGACGAAAAGAGGTATAAAGAAGAGAATAAGAATATGACAGCAGCTTGGGCCACATTTGTTATTTAGAAAAAAGTATATGGAATGGGTATCATTAAAAGACCTAATCACATTCAACCTTGCTATATGAGGTGAATTATGAGACTTTTAGTTATAGATGAATTTAGAGTCTGGAACTCTTGCATTAACATTTCAGGTAATCTGTTTTTCTAGTTGAATCTATCTGTCCTTTGGCATCTGAACCACCTCTCTATAGAAACATTAACTGGCATTGAGAATTCTTTATTCTAAAATAGTAAACTGGATAATGGTTAACTTGTTAACTCTTTTTGACTTAGCTTTGTGGTGGTGATATTGTGTTTAAGAATTTAACTTCTAGGGCTGGGTGTCTGGCTCAGAGGTAGAGCACTTGCCTAGATTCATGAGGCTCTGAGTTCTATCTCCAGCACCACAAAAAGAAAAAAACAATTCTAAAAGGCTTTTGTTTTTGCTTTTTCTTCTGAGATAAATTTAAGTTGTTTTTTCTGATCTATGTATTTCAGGGTCTCCCTTTGTGAATGCAATTATCCATAAAGGCTTTGATGAAAGGCATGCATACATAGGTGGCATGTTTGGAGCTGGGATTTATTTTGCAGAAAACTCTTCCAAAAGTAATCAGTATGTATATGGAATTGGAGGAGGTACTGGGTGTCCAGTTCACAAAGACAGATCTTGTTACATTTGCCACAGGTAAGGAATTACTTGTTCTCACTTATTTTTATAAGAATCAGATACAAACTGGTTACATATTTGAGGAATTTAATGGACAAGACTTGTTTGGCAACTTTAAATATCTTGACATGTTCTAGGTAGCTTTTGGCCCTCTCACCAGTTAAAATAATAGCTAATATTACTAAACAATCTGTGTGGACCAAGCATGATTCTAAGCAATTGACCTATTTAGCTCATTTACTCTTTAGAATACCTGGTGGTTTAAAGAATGCTGAATGGAAATAACATTGGAAGGATAAGGCACAAGGATCAAAATTTAAGGCCAGCCTGAGCAATTTAGTGAGACCTTGCCTCAAAATAAAATAAAAAGGAAAAGGGCTGGGGTTGTAACTTATTTGTAGAGTACTTTTCTAGCACGTGTAAGGCTCTGGGTTTCATTACCAGAACTGCAAAAAAAGAAAGAGGAAGAGAAAATATTGGGCATGAAAAAAACTTTATTGTAGCCCTTGAATATTACAGGACTCATAAAAATCTATTAATGAGTTGGATATAGTGGCACACACTTGTAATTCCAGTATTAGGGAGGCTGGCACAGAAGGAGCGCAGGTTTAAGACCAGTCTAAGCAACTTGGGCCCTCTGCAACTGAGACCCCTGTTTCAAAATAAAAAATAAAATAAGACTAGGGGTATAGCTCACAGGTAAAATGTCCCTGGGTTCAATCCCCAGTAGTACCACCAAAAAAATATATTAATGGGGGGGGGGATCCATTAACAGAGGCTTGTCATGTAGGTCAGTGGTTGAGCCCTTGCCTAGCATCTGCAAGACCCTAGGTTTAATCCCAGCACTACAAATAACAATAATAATAATTAGCTGGGTGTGGTGGTGCACGCTTATAATCCTAGTACTTGGGAGGTTCAGACAGGAGGATTGCAGATTCAGGGACAACATCAGCAAATACTGAGACTCGTCAATCTAGCAAGACCCTGTTTCAAAAATAAAAACAGGACTTGGGAGTATAGCTCAGAGTAGAATGCCCCTGGGTAACAAATATTCACATGCTAAAATGGCATTGGTTGTGTAGCTTAACCACTTTGTGGTAATGCCTGGGGAAGTCTCCTTTCTACGGTGATATAATCTTATAACCATCAATTTGTAATATTACTACTGGAAGAGCTGTAATTAAAACACACTTCCAGCTCACCACACATGCCTGTAACCCCAGCTAGAGTGAGGCAGGAGGATCACAAGTTGGAGGCCAGCCTCAGAAATTCAGCAACACTCTGTCTCAGAATTAGAAATTAAGAGGGCTAAGGATGTAGCTCAGTGGTAAAGTACCCCTAGGTTCCACAAAAAAGAAAAAACACAGTTTATTCTCTTTAGAAAGTAAATAATTCTCAAGTAACTACTTTACATTTTCCTCCACTTTTAGTTACCTATTCTGTTTTTAAAATCATTCAAATAACTTGGCCCTAATTTATAAGATCATCATAGGCAAATAAATTATATGCCGCCACTTGAAAAGCCAAGTAAAATTAATTACTGAGATTGATTCCACAAAGCACTACTTATAAAGATCTAGAGCAAGTCAGGTGTGGCACATGCCTATAATCCCAGTACTTGGGAGGCTGAGACAGGGGGATCACACATTCAAGGACAGGCTCAGCAACTTAGTGATGCCCTCAGTAACTTAGTGAGACCGTTTCCAAATAAAAAATAAAATGGGGGAAGGAGGAAGAGCTCAGAGGTAGAAAACCCCCTGGGTTCAGTACCTACTACTAAATAAATAATGCCTAAAGCAGTAGTTATTAAACCTTAGGGTGCATCAAAATTGCCTAGAGGGCTTGTTAAATGCAGATTCCCAGGCCCACCTTCTGCTTTGCTAACTTAGTAGGTCTAGAGTGAGGCTGTAGAACATATTTCCACCAAATTCCCACATGATGCTGTACTTCTAATCTAGGGGAAAACCCTAGAGCAGTATTTCTCAGTCTTGGCAGCACATTGGAATTATCTGGGGAGCTTTCAATACTACTGCCTGTAATCCCAGATACTCTAAAGGCTGAGGCAGGAAAGTCACAAATTTAAAGCACGTCTGGGCAATTTAGTAAGACCCTGTCTTAAAATTTAAAAAATTAAAGGACTGGGGATAGATCTCAGTGGTAGAGTGCTCCTAGGCTCAATCCCCAATATTACAAAAACAGAAAAATAAAATAGAAAAGCTAAGGCTTTCAAAGGGCAAACTTAAAAAAAGTAATAGATAAAGCCTCTCTGGAAAATAAATGCATCAACTCAGTCACCAAGACTTTCTGTTTCTAAAACAAAGAAACAATACTACAAGGTTCTTTGGAACTAAGGAAAGCAATCACATACCTGGAGGGCTTGGAATAATAAGTACTTAAACTGATGCTAAGGAAGTCCTGAGGAAGTAACATTTCAGCTGACGCCTGAAAAATTAGTGGTTGTCATCCACTTGAAGAGTGGCAAAATAGATACCATTTCAGATGGTAGAGAAAATGATGTAGATGGAAGCCATGAGGAAAGGAGGCTTAGCCTTTGTGAAGAAAGAAACAGTGTGCATGGGGCATAATGACCCTGAGATGAAAATAAAGAAATTGGAGCCATTGTTAGGAGTTTGAATTTTCTTCTACATACAGGGAACAGCCTCTTACAAGGTTTTAAGGCAGAGAGTGATGTGATCTGATTTACATTATTTTAATCACTTATTGCTTGGATGGAAAATGGTTTGGACAGGAATAAGACTGGTAGGAGGCTAATGTTACAGTCCGGATTTTAAAAAATGGTGATTCTGACTAAATGGTGGCAATAGAGTTATAAGTAAATGGATTTCAAATATATTTTGAAGGTAGAATCAACTGGAATTATTTGAATAAATGTCCAGCTTTGTAAGCCACCTCATAAAAGCCTTGTAAGCCTCCTCCTCCTTCCCATTTGGCCTGTGATTTATGTTTTTCTGGATCCAGACAAGATAGTAAAGTCTGCATCTCTAGTTACTCCGTTTTTCAGGTTTTATAGTTAAAATAAGAATTAACTAAATTGACAGATTCTTTCACCAATAAGAATAATAGAAGATTTTCTTACCAAGTTCTTTTGAGGGGGAAATGATAAGTATTTAAAACTGGGGTTGTAGCTCAGTGATAGAATGTTTGCCTACCACTCACAGGGCCCTGCATTCAATCCCCAGCACTGAAGAACAAACAAAAAACAAAACAATCAAAAGTATTTATATATAAATGCATTTTTTGAAAATTTACAGTGTACACAAATAAAAGTCATATTATTTCTGTGTCAAATTTAGCTTCAGGGTGAACTTTCCTTTTCATGTTGTAGGCAGCTGCTCTTTTGCCGAGTAACCTTGGGAAAGTCTTTCCTGCAGTTCAGTGCAATGAAAATGGCACATTCTCCTCCAGGTCATCATTCAGTCACTGGTAGGCCCAGCGTAAATGGCCTAGCATTAGCTGAATATGTTATTTACCGAGGAGAACAGGTAATTGTTTTCTTTGTTCATCTTCAAAAATGCTTTACAGCCATACTTTTACTTCTTACTAATTTCTTATGGTGACAAGGTGAAAGAACCAAGTTTTTTGGGTTGTTTGTTTGTTTGTTTGTTTTTAACTTGAGAATAATTTCAGACTTGAAAAGTTAAATAAAGTAAGAACTTTCTCTTAAAATAAAACCAAAGTTAGAAATTCATAACCTCTTCAAATTTGGCATTCCTACTGGATTCTTTTATCAGAATTCTGGCTTTGATAGTTAATCTGCAAAGAAGTGTATAATTCTTTCCTTCTCTCTAATGAAAAGCTATTCTGGCAATATTCTGAATTGGGGGGTAGGTATCAGAACCTCAGTTACTAAAAATAGACATACAGTTAATACTCATCCTAGACCTGCTGATTAAGAATATAAAATATTGGTCGGGCGTGGTGGCACATGCTTATAATCCCAGTACTTGGGAGGCTGAGACAGGAGGATCCGGGTTTGCAGCGAGCCTCAGCTATTTAGTGAGACTCTCTGCAACTTAGTGAGACCCTGTTTCCAAATGACAAATAAAAAATAGGGCTGGGGGTGTAGCTTGGAGGTAGAATGCCCCTGGGTTCAGTCTCCAGTACCGGGGGGGAAAAAAAAAAAAAGAATATAAAATATTGGAGCCAGGTGTGGTGGCACATGCTTGTAATCCTAGTACTTGGGAGGCTCAGACGGAGATAGCAGGTTCAAGGACAGCCTCAGCAAGTACTAAAACTCTTATCAACCTAGCAAGACACCTGTTTCAAATTTTAAAAAATAGGGTTGAGGTATAGCTCGGAGGTAGAATGTCTTTGAGTTCAATCCCCAGTAACAACAACAACAACAACAAAAAAAAAAATACACACACACACACACACACACACACACACATAAGATTGGAATCAGCCGGGCGTGGTGGTGCACACTTGTAATCCCAGCATTCGGGAGGCTGAGACCGGAGGATCCAGGTTCGCGGCCAGCCTCAGCTACCTAGTGAGGCACTCTGCAACTTAGTGAGACTCGATTTCAAAATAAAAAATAGGGCTGGGGATATAGCTTGGAGGTAGAATGCCCCTGAGTTCAATCCCCAGTACTAAAAAAAAAAAGATTGGAATCACGGTAAGAATGTTTTGAGATAGTGCCCCTGGATGATCTACAATACTAATTGAGAACCTCCTCCTTAAAGGTTAGGAATCTTTATGGAAGGTCTTCTTACTTTGGGGGGGGGGATAGTTTTCCAATATTTGAATTAATTTTTCTCTTCCAGGCTTATCCTGAATATTTAATTACTTACCAGATTGTGAGGCCTGAAGGTATGGTTGATGGATAAATAGTTGTTTTAGGAAACTAATTCCACTGAACCTAAAATCACCGACACAGCTGGTGGCCTCTAAGTTTTGCTCCATTGCTGAAAAAAATCATCTTGCCCACAGGCCTGTGGAAAAAGGATAAGAAATGTGAAAGAAGTTTTAACATTCTGACTTGATAAAGCTTTAATAATGTACAGTGTTTTCTAGATATTTTCTGTTTTTCAGCACTTTAACAGATGCCATTCCAGGTTAAACTGGGTTTGTCTGTACTAAATTATAAACAGAGTTAACTTGAATCTTTTATACGTTATGCATTGATTCTAACAGAAACTGTTAATGCCCTCAACAGAACTCATTTTACTAATACAGTACTGTGTTCTTTAAAACACAGCATTTACACTGAATACGATTTCATTTGTAAAACTGTAAATAAGAGCTTTTGTACTAGCCCAATATTTATTTACATTGCTTTGTATTATAAATTACTGTTTTAGAACTGCAGCGGTTTACAAAATTTTTCATGTGTTTCTCATCTGTACTTCATCTTGCATTATCCCGATTGAGTGATCTTTACATTTGATTCCAGAGGCTATGTTGAGTTGTTAGTAGAAACTTGGTTGGGAAAGATTGATTTGTTAGATTTAATTTGCTGATAAATGCATCTATCTCTCATTGGAAATCTTTCTCATTTAAGAATTTTTATGAATACTCGGGATTTAATTTGTGAGGCCTCTGTATGTATAAGACACACATTCCAAAGAGCTCCAGCAATGATAGGTCTTGATTACTAAAGAAGCTTCTTTTCTGGCCTCACACTCTTAAGTTTTGCTTTGGAAAACTTTCAGTGTCATTCTGTGAAAATTAGAGCAATTGCTCGTATTTTTTTTAGAGAAGCTAAATCTTGCTTTTGAACAATTATGGTGTTCTTTTTATGAAATATAAATAGGATATTAAATTTCAGAGTTGGGAAGGGTAATCCTGGATAATTGCCCAACTGGTTCTAATTACCTTAAATCTTAAAAAGGGTGGATGAATAGCAGTTTTTTTATCCTGTTTTTTTTTTTTTTTTTCCTGCTAGTTTTTCTTGATTCAATTGTTATATTTATAGCCAATCTAGACATCATGTTAAACTCAGTTCAGAACCATAAATGTAGGTGTCCCAGTCTTCCCTTGACCTCTTGAGTGGGCAAATGCCATGGGACAGGCACTTCCTGTTTTGGGGTTGCCTGTCTGTAACATTACACCAAATCGGAAATACACTTTTGATTAGTGCACCACATGGTGACCAAGCTTGTGTTCAATTTGGCAGCTGTGGAGGGAATTGCTGTCCACAGGAAATGCCATTCCTGACTATTTTCTAATGTAAAACTATCTTTTCTACGAAGCATACACAAGCTTCTTGATACAGAAACATGCATTATGACTTGGCATTGTTTTACCCATTGACTCTAGCTCCCTCAGATGTCAAGGAAAGATTTTCATCCACTTAAGTCTTTGTAAATGAGGGCGTTTCCCCTTCACTCTGTACCAGTTCACCTTTTCTTTACAGTCTCTAAATTAACTGACCCTTTGCAGTAACTTGTACATAAAGTGCTAGGAAATCATGTTTCTTGTTCTGAATAAGTTAATCAAAGTAAATGCATTTCTGGAGTTGTTTCTATGATATAAATTGTGCTCGTTATTAAAGAGGTCAAATTCTGACCTGAAAGTGCTTTTTTATACAACTCTCTAATTGCAAAGATGATCCTAAAGTCATTACTTTGAACACAAATGGAGTATGCCAAATTTTATATACATTTTTCAGGTTCTCTAATCGTCTAGGTTTTATAATTAGGAGATAATGAGATGAATGAATGAGGTTTATATTTACATACCTTCTCTCTCAACATTTAGCTCATATTACTCATCATGTGAGTGAATCTGGAATTGTATGTCATGTAAAATCATTGTGATCTATGAGTTTACAATATTGCAAACTGTTATTTCATCTAATCCATTGCTTAATTAATGTGTTGTTTTTCCATGAGCGATTATATTGTGGTTAACTTAATATGTTAGCATGGCAATATATTCAAGTAGCTTTTTGTTTATTGGGAGATTGTGGTTTTGGGGGATTTTTTAGTGTTTTGCATGAAATATCTTACTTTAAAATGATGGAATTGCTTTTTCTTTTTGTCTTGTGATTTTTTTTTTCAAAGCGAAATTTAAGTTTTTTGTGTGTGTGAGTAGTGCTATTATAACCATCTGAGTGTCTTGTACTGTATCACATTCCATACCCTCATTTAATTCTTAATAAACTGTTCACTTGGTTTTCTGGTAGCATGGTAATTACTGGACTAGTATAAATGTGTTGAATGGACTTTGAGAAAATGGATTGAGATTACGATAAACCACAAAAACAGGAAAACAATGTAGTTCTAAGTCTAATAGTGATAAAGAGTACAGTTTAAAGTATTGAGTGTTGTGGCCATATGTGCTCAGATGCTATAAGATGAAAGTAACTGTAAGATGCTTTTAGACATTTAAACCATCCAGTACAACTTTTGGTAAACCCTAAAACTCATTCCTAGAAATCAACTTCTTAATTTATAAAGAATATATTTTTGTTTCCTATGTCATATGAAAACATTCTCAAAAAGTTTCCACATAGCAAAGTTAATGGTATTTTTTCTTAAAAGAAAATATAGTAGTGTATGTATTTTATATTTCAGTATGCTGTTTCCTTGTGTGTGATCAGTTCTTTGTTTTCCGTAATAAGACAATGATGGTGCAAATAATCCATTAAGTCTGGCTTTGAAATATATTTCAGCAGCTTCATTTTCCTGCTTCATCTAAGATAATATTGAAGTGTTTGCTTGCTGTTTCCTAAGCATGCATGCCAATGTATGATTTGATACTATTGTTTGCAGATTAATGGGGCAAGAAAACATGCAAATAAATTTCCCAAAGCTCTTATGATTAATACTCCTGACTGTGCCTTTACCTACTGTCTGTCCTGTTAGAGGACTAAAGTGACAGAGGAAACAAGTAATGGTACCCCTTCTTTACCAGGAAACTGAAAGGTTTCTATAAAGTTAGGTTGTAATATGCCCTTTTACTGTTTCCTGAGTCCCCACATACTCCACTTTATGCTTACTAGCTCAGGCAGGCTGTGGCTTAATTAAACCCTCCCTAGGAAGTTCTTACTCTTCATGATATAAGCCACCACTATTACAAGTATATTCTCTACTTTGTCACCAACTCACGTTTGTTATTCCCATAACACAGAACCACCACCATTCCCATAGTTTGCCAGTATACAGAAGTACAGTTCTACACAAAGTGTGATCTGCAGGTGAAATTGCTTTGCAAACTCTTTGTTACCAGCCCATGAAGAGACAAATACAGACAGCTAATAGAGAGCTGGGACTGTCATTCAGTGACAGAGTACTTGCCTAGCATGTGTGAAGCTCTGGATCTAATCCCCAGCACTACAAAAACAGGAGATGGGGATAAACTTCTTTTTAACAATTTGATATTACTGCAATTTTTTTTCTATAACAAAAATACTGATCTGCAACAGATTAAAAATAAGAAAACTGATCCTTCTCAAATCATTTGTTCTCAGTATTTTACCTCCGAGCTATACCCCCAGCCCTATTTTTTATTCTTTATTTGAAACTGGATCTCACTAAGTTTCGGAGAGCCTCACTAAGTACCTGAGGCTGGCCACGAACCTGCAATCCTCCTGTCTCAGCCTCCCAAGTACTGGGATTACAAACATGTGCCACCACGCCCAGCTCTCAGTAGATTTTTTTATTGAGTGAGAAACTGTGATTATGTGATTGGTAGGGTCAGATAGATCTGAATTTGAGTTTTTGCACTACCCCTCACCACATATGCACTCTTGAGTAAATCACATAACCCTTACAAGTTTCATCGTCATTACCTCATAGGGTTGTTGAAAGAACTAACTGATCCTCCATATGTACCACTGAGCATTGTTCTTGACAATAACTGCTTATCATAATTACCACTATTTCCCTGAATATCTTGGGACTGGAGGCTTGAATTTTCCCACTTGTCATGGAGATACAGAACATAGGATTTTAAAACAGCAGGGTTTGTTTGTTTGTTTTTCTTTTAACCATTGATCCCTTCATTCCAGTAAATCTTAAGAGGTTCAAATATAAATCCCCAGGTGCTTAGGGTCTGTTTGAAATTTACTAACATAAGCACACAGATAGACATGGCCATCTGTTTATACGAGAAAGACATGCCATTAACACAAGCCTCATGTATCAGGCTCCTTGAAAATTCAGAGCAATTCATTGTGAGCACAAGTCAGCAGACACAGTATTGGAAGATTACCACCCCACAAACTCAAAGTAGTAGAATAACTATGGAATAAGTGGGGCATGGTGGCCCACGCCTGTAATCCCAGTATTTAGGAGGCTGAGAAGTGGGGCTTGGTGGCCCACGTCTGTAATCCCAGTACTTAGGAGGCTGAGACAGCAGGATTGTAGCAGGTTCAAGGACAACCTCAAGAACCTAGTGAGACACTCAGCAACCTAGTAAGACCCTGTTTCAAAACAAAATTAAAAGGGTAGGGGGTGTATCTTAGAGTTAAAATGCCCCACTAGGCCCAATAGGTGTATATAAAACTTCCCACTAGGTACAGTGCTATACTCCTGTAATCCCAGCTACTCCAGAGGCTAAGGCAAAAGGATCACAAGTTCAAGGCCACCCTGGGCAATTTAGTGAGACCCTGTCTCAAAATAAAAATGGCTGGGGATTTAGCTCAGTGGTATAACACCCCTAGGTTCAATCCTTGGTGTGTGTGTGTGTGTGTGTAACAAAAGAAAAAAGTAAAAAAAAAAAAAAAAAAAAAAAAA
>PVLC010017916.1:0-32772 GCA_004027655.1 Graphiurus murinus
TTGGAGACCAAGTCTTTAACACATGAGATTTGGGGGGACACTGCAGAATCAAACCATAACAGCTGGATATTCACCAGTCATAATTCAATGGGCATATTACTACATACATCCAATATAATTAAGACTTTATAATGTAGTATTAGAAATCAGAACATCAGCCCTAGTATATCTTAAACTGTAAAAAGGAGAATTATTTAGCAGAATTTCAGATGTGTTCTTCTCCCTGAAAGAGGATCTATGACAAAGAAGACCAGATTTGTGATGTCAGAGGGTTGTGTTGGCAAGGAAATTCCCCTGTCTGGAACCTGGGTCTTAGCATAAATGCAGAAGAAAGGGGTGCACTTGAGCAACTAGTACTGAAAGTAAAGTAGTCATAAGAGAGGGACACTGTGGTGAGAGACTGCATAGTAAAAGAAAAGAGATGATGTTAGCAGCTTCTATAGTAGCCTATTTTACTGAGTAATATCTAAAGATAATTTCTAGAAATGTTTACTGGAAATTTGCAGCAAGAAATACCCACCATATCTACAAGATATTTACTCTAAAGATATGTACTTTAGTTCTGAAAGGATTTCAAATTTATATTAAGGGAAAATGATTATTTTTTACAAGAAACACAGAGTTCAAATTGGTCCCAGAATTACTCATAGTATACTCAAGATTAAAAAAAAAAAGAAAAATAACTATATATTTCAAATCACTCTGCTTAACTGTATTATAATATGAATCTTTTCTGTATTCAATAGTATTGAAAGGTGTTCGTTCCATTAACTGTACATGTTCATTCTTTCAAGGCACCAAATATTTAGTTCTTTATCCACATTTATTTATATATATATATAATTTTAATTAATTTAGTTGTTATAATACCTTACTTCATACTTTATTTGATAGAAAATATGTTTTGTTAATTTTCCTATGATTTTAAAATTTAGTGGTTTTCCAGTGAAATATCAATAAATCAAATTTGGAACTCTTTTATAACATTAAATTTTCTATAAGAACTTGTATGCTCTATATGGTTAGATATAATTCTTTAAAATAATTTTTCATAATGATTATGAACATGAATACTAGTACTTTCTTGTCATTGCTAACACATATTTTGGTCAAATAAATGTTTTAAATAACCATAGCTATTTTTGATATATTTAAAAATAAATTTCAATATAATTTATAATAGATTATGACAGAAAAGGAAGTAAAATTCTTTATAGTAAAACTTTATAAAATATATGAGTTAATTTTAATCTGAATTATAGTTACAAATTATTTTTATAAGCCAAAATTTCTTGATTTTTGAAAAGAGTGATTCATTCTTCTATAACTATAAAACCATACTACCAAACTGACATCACTATGTAACTATTCATTTTTCTTTCAAATTATGAAAAACATTTTTAAAAGAGTACTGTCTTCATAGTACTGAAGATAAAATTATTTTTATCAAGTCACACTTTGGATTTTGGATTTTAGCTTAGAAATAAATTTGAATAAAATTCTTTTTAGTCATAAAAAGTTCATGATGCCTAAACAATACTTCTGGTTGACACTTTTTGTCAATATTTTGATGCCTATTTTAAGTTCTTGCTAACCTTAAGTGACTACACCAAAGATACCAAGAAATCTCATCTGATTTAATTAGTATTACAAATATACATCACCTCTTCTTTTCCATTTCCATACATTCACATGTTAGCTTCTCTGACTGGACTACCTTTTTATTTTTTATTTTTTTATTGTAATAATTCGTGCTTTATATGTATACATTTTTTTTAGGTACAAATTGATAAAGACAAATGTGCACACATTTCTCATCTGACCCTTTCCCCAATTCCCACCCTGTTCTCTCGCCCTCCCTCCCTCTCAAGTTCAGTTCAGTGAGTGATCTTGATATAATTGTGGACTACCTTTTTAAAATATAAATGCCTGACACCTCTTCTAATCATGCTTCAAAGCTGACTTTAAAGCCAACCTTCTACATGAATTCTTTTTTTATTTCAGCTGGCAGTGATATGAGCATTGCTACTCCTGCTTGTTTTTGGTCTCCATTTGCATGGTATATCTTTTTCTATCCTTTCAATCTTTGACTATAAGGTCAGTTTCTTGTAAGCAGCATATAATTTGATTATGTTTTTTTAAATTCACATTGCCATTGAATGTCCTTTAATTGGGGAGGTAAGACCTTTGACAAAGTGTTATTTCTTCTTTGCTTAGTTGCCCACCTGGTGGGATTTTCCTCTTCTCTGGTTCTGGAATTTGTTTCTTTTTTCTTTGTTCTGTTTTATTTAAGTTTTTTTTTGTGTGTGTGTTGTCCTAGTAATCATGAATTCTTTAAGTTTCTGCTTGTCTTGAAATCTTTTTACTTCTCTATCAATTTTGAAATATATATTTACTGGATATAGCTGTCTTGGTTGGATATTGTTTTCTGGAATAATTTTTATCGTTTTACCCCTGAATGCCACCCATTATTTTGTTCTTGCTGCTTTTAAGATTCTTTCCTTGACTTTTATGTTAGTCATTTTGATGATTACATGGCATGGGGAGGTCCTACTTTGATCTTGTCTTACTGGTGTTCCGAATGTCTTCTGTATGTGGATTTCCAAGACTTTTTCTATGTTTGAAAAATTCTCTGAAATTACTTCTCTGAAGAGGTTTCTGATATCCTTGGCTTGTGTTTCAAGATTTTCATCAATGCCTTTTATCTTTAAGTCAGGATGTTTCATATTGTTCTATAATTCTTGGATATTTAGATTGTGTTGTTGCAATGTCTTCTGTATTTTGTTGACTATGTTTTCAGTTTTAAATAAACTGTCTTCCAACAAGGGTACCCTATTTTCTGTGTGGTCAAGTCTGCCTGAGTTGGTTTCTATTGTGGTATTTAATTCATTTTAACTCCTTCATTTCGCTCAAAGCTTCTTCTTCTTTTTTTTTTTTTTTTGCGGAACTGGGGATTGAACTCACGGGCATTCTACCTCCGAGCTATACCCCCAGCCCTATTTTTATTCTTTATTTTGAAACCGAGTCTCACTAAGTTGCAGAGTGTCTCACTAAGTAGCTGAGGCTGGCCGCGAACATGGATTCTCCGGTCTCAGCCTCCCGAATGCTGGGATTACAAGCGTGCGCCACCATGCCCGGCTGCTTCTTCTTTCTTAAGACCTCAGTTTCCTCCTTCATTTCATGTAAACTTTATTTGAGACCTTTCATTATATTGAAGATCAAAATTCAAAATTCTCTTTCTTGAATTTTCTGAATATCAGTATTGGTGATCTCCGTTGTTGAGTTGTGGTAGTTTCTTGTTTATTCACTGTTCTTTATTCTTATATTTTCAGAGCTCTCAGTTTTGTATTTCTGTTGTCTTGGCATCTTCTTCCTCTTTGTGTGTGAGTACTGTTTCTACTTGTTATATCTTTATTATAAGGTCTATGCTGGGGGTATATATTTGCTTCTACCAATCTGACTCATATAATCAAACTTTTGAGTTATTCTCCTAGAGCCTCTTCAACTATTTATAGTTCTTAGTGCAGGCAAACAGGAATCAGTGATTGAGTGCAGGTCCCTGTGCTCTCCAGGTCAACACTCTGCAGGGCCAGAGGACATGATGTTTTGTTTACAGCCTGCAGCTTCCTGGTTGCAATTTAGTGCCCCACAGATGCAACCCCTCTTCTACTGGTTGTGAGCCTGTGAAACTGCAGAGCATTGACCTCCAGACTTTGTGGCCAGTGGGCTTAGGCTCAGCAAAGTCATCAATTTCTATGTTCCAAAGTTATGGGCTGGCTTTCTGAGCTTTATTTGCCCCTGGGACACATACCCTGATCTGCTTGTTATGATCATGTGAAGTACTGTCAGACACTAGTGTGCATGCATGCCAGGCACAAACTTGCTGGAGAGGAGAGTGTTGAATTCTCAGTCTGTACCTGTGATCAATTGAACTGTGTGGGGCCTTTGGCCTCCAAGCTTCCAGGCATAGCCTGGACAAGATTGTCTGCCACTGCCACTCTCCACCCAAGACCCAAGCCCTGTATTCAAAACCATATAAAAAAAATTGATCATCATGAACAAGCTGGTTTAAATCCAGGATAAAAACCTGGCTCAACGTATGCAAATCAATACATGTCATTCACCACATCAATATAACAAAGGACAAAAATCACATGATCATCTCAATAGATGCTGAAAATGTGTTTGACAAAAGTCAAACCCATTTATATAAAAAGCACTGCAGAAAATTGGAATAGAACTTATCTCAACAATATAAAGGCAATATACAATAAATCTAAAATCAACATCATATTAGATGGAGAAAAACTGCACGAATTCCTTTTAAAATCAGGAACAAGACAAAGATGCCCACTATCACCATTCATTTTCTTTTCTTTTTTTTTTTTTTGGCAGTACTGGGGATGGAATCCCAGGGGCATTCTATCTCCAAGCTACACCCCCAGCCCTATTTTTAATTCTTTATTTTGAAACAGGGTCTCACTAAGTTGCAGAGGGCCTCACTAAATAGTTGAGGCTGGCTGCAAAACCGGATCCTCCCATTTCAGCCTCCCAAGTACTGAGATTACAGGCCACCATGCCTAGCTTCACCACTAATTTTCAATATAGTACTTGAGACTATAGCCAAAGTGATAAGGCAAGAGAAGGATATCAAAAGAATTTAAATATAAAAATAATTAAAATTATCTCTATTTGCAAGTGATATTTTTTAGTAGACCCAAAAAAACTCAACCAAAAAATTTCTAGAGCTGATTAACAAATTCAGTAAAATAGTGGGATACAAACTCAATTAAAAAAATTTGTTTGCCTTTCTATATGTTAACCATGAATTCAGAAATGAAATAGAAATCCAGAAAACAATTCCATTCACATTAACCTCAAAATCAATAAAATACCTAGGAATAAATGTAACCATGGAAGAAAAAAAAACCCTCTACAATGAAAATTATAAAACATTAAAGAATGAAATTGAAGAAAATCTTAGAAGATGGAACAATCTTTCATGCTCTTCTATAGGCAGAATAAATACTATTAAAATGGCCATTCTACTAAAAATGATCTACAGTGTCAATGCAATTCCTATCAAAAAGTCAATATCATTCTACACAGACATAAAAAAGTCCTAAATTTTATGAGAAACAAAAGACCAAGAATAGCCAAAGCAATTCTCAGCAATAAGAACCATGCAAGTAGCATCACAATTCCTGACTTCAAATCATACTACGGCGCTATAGTAGTAAAGGTAGCATGGTATTGGCACAAAAACAGACACATAGACCAATGAAACAGAATAGCAGATACAGAAACAAATCCACACACTTATATCCAGTTGATTTCTGACAAAGGTACCAAACACATATGTTGGAGAAAAGGCAGCCTTTTCAAAAAATGGTGTTGAGAAAACTAGTTTATCCATTTGAAGAAATAAGTAAATAAATCTCTACTTCTTGCCCTGCACAAAAGTCAACTTGAGATGGATCAAAGACTTGAAAATCAGAATAATGACTTTGAAATTTCTAGAGTAAATAGGTCCAACAGTTCAACATAGGCACAAGTAGAATCTTCCACAATAAGATCCCCAAAACTCAGGAAATTAAAACAAGAATTAATAAATGGAATAGCATTAAACTAAAAACATTTCTGCTCATCAAAGGAAATCATCAAGGGTCTAAAGTGAAACCCTAAAGAACAGGAGAAGTACTTGTCAGCTCTCCCTCTGATAGAGGACTAATATCTAGAATATACAAAGTACTTCAAAAACTTAATAGAAAACCCAGTCAAGAAATGTGCAATTGAACTAAATAGACACTTTACAAAAGAAGAAATACAAATGTTTGATAAATACATGAAGAATGTTTAATATCATTAGCAATTAGGAAGGTGCAAATGAAAACTACACTGAGATTTTACCTAACCTCATTCAGAATGGCAATCATCAAGAAGTCAAGTAATAGTAAAAATAGTAAATGTTTGCACAAAATAGGAACTCTTCTTCAGTGTTGGTGAATTGTAAATTAGTACAGCTGTTATGGAAATCAGTATGGAGATTCCTCAAAAAAATTGGAAATAGATCCACCACATGATTCAGCTATAGTAGTCCTGAATATCTTTCCAAAGGGACTGAAATCAGATATATCCATGTTTATAGCAGCACAATTCACAATAGCCAAATTATGGAACCAACTTTGATGTTCATCAAGAGATGAATGAATTACAAAATTATTAGATATACACCCAGTGGAATTTTACTCAGCAATAAAAAAGAATAAAATTATGACATTCACAAGAAAATGGATGGACCTGGAGAACATTATGCTTAATGAGATTAGCCCGTCACAGTAAGCGAAAGGTGATATACTTTCCCTC
Source organism: Graphiurus murinus (assembly GCA_004027655.1). Taxonomy (NCBI): domain Eukaryota; kingdom Metazoa; phylum Chordata; class Mammalia; order Rodentia; family Gliridae; genus Graphiurus; species Graphiurus murinus. The sequence goes on from PVLC010017916.1 coordinate 6,367, forward strand.
ATATATAGAAGCTAGGGAGTATTTGGGAGTATCAGGCAGACTTCAGAGAATGGATGAGAAATGCCAGTGGAGGTAGGGAGGTGGTTTGTGGGAAGTGGGGGAAGGGTGAGGGAAAATCAAAAAAGGAATCACTGCCATTGGCATTGTGTACATATATGAGAATACTAATGCCAATTTCAATATCTTGTATGGGGAAGGGAGGTAGTGAGTAGGGAGCAGAAGGAAGTTCCACCAAGTGTTGTGTGCATGTATGTTACTATTATTATGAGGTGACACTAAAATGCCCTGATATATATATATATATATAAATAATTAAACTAAAAATAATAAGCTGTAAAACTTATGTTTGCTTTTATTGTAGGTAAGCATGTCACTATAAGTGAATTCCAAACCACAGTTCTGTAAACCATTTGGAAGCAGCCACCAATCCTCTGATGTCTCCACTGAGAATTGGTTTGTCACCTGTGGAAGAATAATCCTGATTAAGTAGTACTGAGATGAGTTATTCGGGCCTCTCCTGAATTGTAACTGTTTAAACTGTTCAAGCTTCACTAGCAACTTCTCCATTTCTTTTCTTTTCTTTTTTTTTTTTTTGGTCACCGGAGTGTTGAACATGTCACCTGTGAGCATAAAGTGAAACTGAACCAATGGAATTGATGTTCCCAGATTGGAAACACTGATGCAGGTACCTGAGAGGAAGGACTCTCAGAGGAGGACCAAGCTAATGTGACAACAGTGCTGAAGCGAGTCACCACTAAAGCAAATACACTCCAACACATGCAAGCTGTTTTTCGTTATTATGCAGAATGTCTAGAAGAAGAGAATACTATTAAGAGTTCCTACATAACATATAATTTTTCCCCTCAAAATTTCTTCTAATGAGTTACCTAAAAACAATTCTTGAGCTATCTGAAATTTCAATGATTTTATATGCTCTCAGAAACTATCATGTCAAAGTGCATTGATTCTCTCAAAGGAAAAATAGATAATTTATTAAAAATCATGACAGTACTCTTCCTTTTTTTTAGACATTTTTTTATAATAATTGGTACATTATAATCATAAATCTTTGTTAGGTACAAGCTGATAAAGGCATATATGTACACATTTATCCTTTAACCGCTTCCCCAATTCCCACCCCACTCCCTTGCCCTCCCGCCTTCTCAAGTTCAGTTTAGTGATTGAATTTGATATATTTGTGAAAGTAAATCATGTGCATTAGGGTGTTCCCCTCCCCCCTGCCATCCCCCTCAGTTAAGTCAACTTATTTGCTCATCTAGAGTTTCTCCTTTTCCATCTGGAGACCCTCTTATGCCCCATCTTCTCCCTAGCATCGGCATATCAGGGAGAACATATGCTATTTATTCTTTGTGATTGACTAATCTCACTTAACCTAATGTTTTCCAGTTGCATCCATTTCCCTGCAAATAATATGATTTTGTTCTTCTTTATGGCTAATCTTTCATTGTGTACATATCCCATAGATTTGTAATCCATTCATCTGTCGATGGACATATTGGCTGTTTCCATAGTTTGGCAATTGTGAATTGTGCAGCTATAAACATAGATACATATGTGTCGGTCTGATAGTTTGGTTTCCATTCTTTTGGGTAAATACCCAGAAGTGGTATTGCTGGATCATATGGTAGGTACATTCCCATTTGTATGAGGATCCTCCATACTGTTTTCCAAAGTGGTTGCACTATATTGCAATCCCACCAACAATGTAGTAGGGTTCCCGATTCTCCACACCCTGCCAGCATTTGTTGTTGTTTGTGTTCTTGATGATTGCCATTCTGATTTGAGTTAGGTGAAATCTCAAGGCAGTTTTGATTTGCATCTCTCTGATTGCTAATGATATGGAACATTTCCTCATACATTTATTGGCCATTTGTATTTCTTCTTTTGTGAAGTGTCTATTTAGATCCTTTGTCCATTTTTTAAATGAGTTATTTGTTTTCTTAGCTGTGAGTTTCCTGAGTTCTTTGTATATCCTAGATATTAGACCTCTATCAGAACAGTAGCTGGCAAAAATTTTCTCCCACTCTGTGGGCTCTCTGTTGAGGTTCTTGATATTTTCCTTTGCTGCACAGAAGCTTTTCAGTTTAATGCAATCCCATGTATTGATCTTCCTTTGAGTTGCTTGTGCTTTTGGGGTCTTGTTGAGAAAGTTTTTACCTGTGCCTATGTGTTGAAGTGTTGGGCCTATGCCCTCTTCAAGTAGCTGCAAGGTCTCTGGCCTGACTTCCAGGTCTTTAATCCACTTTGAGTTGACTCTTATGCAGGGTGAGAAGGTGGGGTTTATTTCCATTTTCCTGCATATGGTTAGCTAGTTTTGCCAACACCATTTGTTAAAGAGGATATCTTTTTTCCAGTGTATATTTTTGACCCCTTTGTCAAAAATCAATTGACTGTAAGCATGTGGGTCTGTTTCTGAGACTTCTATCTGCTCCATTGTTCTATGTGTCTGTTTTTTGCCAATACTATGCTGTTTTTATTACTGTGGCTTTGTAGTAGAGTTTGAAGTCAGGTATTGTGATACCTCCTGAATGGTTCTTGTTGCTAAGGATTACTTTGACTATCCTGGGCTTTTTGTTGTTCCAAATGAATTTAAGGACTGATTTCTCTATGTCTGTGAGGAGTGACCTTGGTATTTTCATGGGTATTGCATTGAACCTGTAGATCATTTTTGGGAGGATGGCCATTTAGATGATATTTATTCTGCCTATCCAAGAGCATGGGAGACCTTTCCATCTTCCAAGGTCTTCATCAATTTCTTTTTTCAACTTTTTATAGTTTTCCTTATAGAGGTCTTTGACCTATTTGGTTAAGTTTACCCCTAAGTACTCTATTTTTCGGGGTGCTGTTATGAGTGGAATTATTTTTTTAATTTCTTTTTCAGTGGATTTATGGTTGGCATACAGGAAAGCTTCTGATTTTTTAAGATTCATTTTATATCCAGACACTTTTCTGAATTTTTTGATCAGTTCTATAAGTTTTTTGGTTGACTTTGTTGGGTCTTCTAAGTACAGTATGATGTCATCTGCAAAAAGGGATAGTTTTAGTTCTTCTTTCCCTATTTTTATCCCTTTGATTTGTTTCTCTTGCCTTATTGCTCTGGCTAGAGTCTCAAGTACCATATTGAACAGAAGAGGTGATAATGGACATCCTTGTCTTGTTCCTGTTTTTAGTGGGAACTCTTGCAGTTTTTCTCCATTTAATATGATGTTGGCTGTGGGCTTATTGTATATTGCTTCTAAGATGTTGAGGTATGTTCCTTCTCTTCTCATTCTCTGCAGTGCTTTTAGCATGAATGGGTGTTGGGTCTTTCAAATGTTTTTTCAGCATCAATTGAGATGATCATGTGATTTTTGTCTTTGATTCTGCTTATGTGGTGAATTACATGGATTGTTTTCCAGATGCTGAACCAGCCTTGCATCCCTGGGATGAACCCTACTTGGTCATGGTGTATAATTTTCTTCATGTGGTTTTGAATGCACATTGCTAATATTTTGTTTAGCAGTTTTGCATCTAAGTTCATCAATGATATAGGCCTATAGTTTTTTGTTGTTGTTTTCTTGAGCTGTCTTTATTTGGCTTTGGTATTAATGTGTTCTTGGCTTCATAGAATATGTTTGAGAGGATCTTGTTTCTTTCTATTTCAGGGAATAGTTTGGGGAATATTAGGGTTAGCTCTTCTATAAATGTTTTATAGAATTCACTTGGAAAACCATATGGCCGTGGGCTTTTGTTTGATGGTAGACTCTTTATTGCGGTTTCTATCTCCTTGACTGATATTGGTCAGTTTAAGTTTTTGATATCTTTCTGACTCAATTTAGGGAGGTAATATGTCTAGAAATTTGTCAATTTCTTCTAGATTTTTCATTTTGTTGGAGTATAGTTTTTCAAAATAGTTTCTGATGATTCTCTGTATTTCCGTACTGTTGGTGGTAATATCACCTTTTTCATTTCTTTTTTTGGTAATTTGGGTTGATTTTCTCTTTCTTTTTGTTAGGTTGGCCAATGGTATATCTATCTTGTTTATTTTTTCAAGAAACCAGCTTTTGGTTTTGTTGATTTTCTGTATTTTATTTTTATTCTGTACTTCTTTAATTTCTGCTCTGATTTTCATAATTTCCTGTCTCCTACTAGATTTGGGGTTAGACTGTTCTTGTTTTTAAAGTGCTTTGAGCTGTGTCGTTAGGTTATTTATTTGGTGATTTTCTGTTCTTCTTATGTGGGTACTCAGTTCTATAAATTTTCCTCTTAGTACTGCCTCCAAAGTGTCCCAGAGGTTTTGATATGTTGTATCTTTGTTTTCAATGGCTTCTTGGAATTTTTTAATTTCTCCCCTTACTTCTTCTATGATCCAATCCTCATTCAGCAAGGTGGTGTTGAGTCTCCATGTGTTTACATAGTTCCTCTGGGTCTTCTTGATTTGATTTCTAGTTTCACTTCATTGTCGTCTGAAAAGATGCGGGGAATTATGTTACATTTTTGAATTTGCCAGTACTTGCTTTGTGGCCCAGAATGTTGCCTATTTTGGATAATATTCCATGTGCAGCTGAGAAAAATGTGAATTCAGCTGTAGTTGGGTGAAAGTGTCTATATGTGTCTAATAGGTCCATTTGGTTTATTGGATTGTTTAGGTCTAAGGCATCTCTACTGACCTTTTGTTTAGAAGATCGGTCTAGTGATGTGAGAGGAGTATTGAAGTCTCCCCGTATTAGTGTATTGGGATCTATGTTTGTCTTTATATCATACAGAGTTTGTTTTATGAAAATGGCTGCACCTATATTTGGGGCATAGATGTTGATAATTGTTATTTCCTCTTGCTCGATTGTTCTTTTCACTGGTAAAAAATGACCTGCTTTGTCTCTTCTGATAAGCTTAGGCTTGAAGTCTAATTTATCTGATATCAAGGTTGCTACTCCTGTTTGTCTTCGAGTTTCATTGGCATGGATTTCCTTATTCCAGCCCTTCACCTTTAATTTGTGGGAGTCTATGCTTGTAAGGTATGTTTCTTGCAGGCAGCATATAGATGGATTCTGGATTTTGATCCATTTTGCCACCTTGTGCCTTTTTACTGGGGAGTTGAGACCATTTATATTCAGTGTGGTTATTGAGAGATGATTTTTAATTCCTAACATTTTGAGTTTTGACTTCCTTTTTTGGTGGTGTTTATTCTTCTTTGCTTAGTTGTTTGCTTCCTGGAAATTATTGCTTTTCTGGTTCTGACGTTTACTTGTTAGTTCTTCTTTGTAGTTAATCTCTTTGAGTATTTTCTGTAGTCCTGGTTTGGAAGACATAAATTCTTTCAGTTTCTCTTTGTCATGGAAGATTATATTTCTGTCAATTTTGAGAGAGTTTTGCTGGGTATGAGAATCTTGGCTGCAAGTTATTTTCTTTCAGAGTTTGGAATATGTTACTCCAGTCCCTCCTGGCTTTCATGACTTGATTTGGGAGGTCTGGAGTGATTCTAATTGATTTTCCTGTGAATGTCACTTGGCATTTTACTGTTGCTGCCTTTAGAATTCTCTCCTTAGTCTCTACATTAGTCATCTTGATTATTATATGGCATGGTGAACCTCTTCTTTGGTCTTGTCTCGAGGGAATTCTATATGTTTCCCATACCTGTGTGTCAACTTCTCTTTCTATGTTTGGAAAGTTCTCTGATATTACTTCTTTGAAAAGATGGTTTATTCCATTAGTTTCAACTTCTAATCCCTCTTCTATTCCTATTATTCTTAGGTTAGCTCTTTTAAAATTGGCTCAGATCTCATCGATGTCCAATTTATAGTGTTGAAATTTTTTTCTAAATTATGTACTATAGATTCATTTTTGAAATGGTCATCTTCTAAGAGTGCTATTCTATTTTGCATGTGGTCTAATCTGCTTTTTATAGTTTTTATTGATGCCTTCACTTTAGTTCTTGCATCTTTCTCTTCCTTTTGGTTCCTTTTCATGTTGTCAGTTTCTTTGTTTATTTGTTTTTTTTATTTCTTTCCACTCTCCCTACATTCTTTTCTAAAATCCTGTATTGTTTCTAGTAGTAAAGATCTGAATTGGTCTTCTGGAAATCTCTGCCATTCTGGGTTGGTGAGATCTGTTATTGAGGGGTTGTGGTGCCTCATTGTTTCTTTGCTATTTTTTATTCTCATGGTCCCCCTGTTCTTAAATTTATATCTTTGCTGCTCTTGCAAGTTTTCTTGTCCAATCTCTTCACCAGGGGTTTAGAGGTGTCTGCTGGTATATACAGGAACAGGTTGTGTTCAGTGGTAAAGGTTGGGTGAGAAGTCACAGTGATGAATGTAAGAATAGGGTAAAGAGTAGGGAATAGAGTGTATGGGCCAGTGGAATAAGAGGTTGAGCATGTTGAGGTGATATATTGTAAAGATTAGAGATGGTTGATATGTCGGGTGATTCTGGTAGTCAATGTAGAGTTTTAAGTATGGTAGTAGGAGATGGTCTTGATATGAGACAGGGAAAAAAGGAAAAAGAAAAGAGAAGAGAAAAAGTGTGGAGGAGAAGAATATAGATGGGAGAGAGGGAAAGAAGCTTGTAAAAGGGATAAGGAGGAGATTCAACAAACTAAGCAAAAAACAAAGCAACCAGTCATCCAAACATAAATAAATCAAGGCAATACAAAACAAAAACAGAGTAAAAACAAATAAAACATAACACACCACACACACACATACAAAACAAAAAAACAAAAAACAATGGCATTGACAAGAAACAAAAACAAAACCCTTCTCGTTTGTAAGTACAGAGCTTAAATTTTATGAGTGTGTCTCTGGCATTCTTATTTGCTCTATCAGTGCAGGCAGGGGTTTCCGCTGATGGCTCTCCTGCTGCAAGCTTATGTCTCTGAGCTCTCCACAGGGCCTGCCTGCATCTCTCTCTCTGCCTTTGCTGGTGGCAGGAGTGCAGTCTATATGCTGGGCATTTTCCAAGGTGCCTGGAAGTTCCTTATACCCTGTGTGCACTGGGACCCTCCCGCACTTCTGCTCTATCCAATTGCTTGAAGGGCGGATGACTGAATCTGCCCTTTGTATATGGGCCCCTGTACCCTGGGGGTGCAATTTAACTTACAGATCCCTGATGATCTGGTTCCAGTGGGAGAGGTGATCTGGGGTGTTCCAGGTGTTCTTGATCACTGTTGCTCCTGTGGGGATATGCCGCTTGATTAGGATGTGGAATTCCATAGTTGCTTACTCCACTTCTGGTTGTTAAGTGCTCAGGAGGTCGTTGGAGGTCTTGGTGCTAATAGATGCTGCTCCTGGTGACTGCCAAGATGGCGGCTGCCGGTTTGCCGTGTAAGCCATGTGCACCTGCTGGTTCCTTTGTTCTCCCTGGGTTCTGTTCAGCTCTTTTTGTTGGTTTATGCACTTTTTTTTTGCTGCTTTGCTTTTCGTTTGTGACAGTTTTGATTCAAGTTCTGCAGTGCAGTTGTTTGCTGCTCCCCAGGTGAGCTGGGGTGGTCCTGCAGGGGCTTACATTGGTCTTATCTCCGGTTCTGGTCACTGTGGAAGGTGCAGGGGCACACCATCTTGTTCAGATGTGGAGTTCTGGAGTGGCTTACTCCATGCCTGGTCGCTGGGTATGCAGCTAGGTGGCCGGCTTAAAGGCTTAAAGACTGTCGTGGCCGGGCTCCGTGGCTTAGGGCCACTGCCATGCGGTCAGGCTTTCTGGGGTCTCTCCGTGGACAGCTTTCTGGGGTCTCTTTATAGTTCAAATTTCGTTGTTTTGTTTGCTTTTTTTGTAGCCTTTTTTCTTCTGTCAAGAAGCTGCTTTTATGGCAGATTTGATTTGAGCTCACAGTGTCTCATGATTGATGACAGCCCAACTACCAGATGAATCACGATCACTGGAATTTTCAGACATTTTTCAGGTCTGAGAGTAGTTCCACTTCTGCCCGGTGGCTTTGGCTGTCACGGCAGAGCTGGTCATGGCCAACAGTACTCTTTCTAAAACATCTGAAGTTCTGACATGCTTTCTGACCCAGATTCAAGGTAACAGCTACATTCCCATACCCAAACACACAAATAAGCATAGAAACAGTATATATCTTCATACCAGTATTTAGTTATAATCTTTCCTTCCATTTAGTTATATTCTTTTCTTTCATTTTATTGAAATAAAATCAGTTTGCTGTACCTTACTCTCCTACTTTGAATTTTCCCAGGCTATTTGTTAAAGTTCTGGATGCAGTACATTGTGAAATTAACTATGGCATCATCAAAAATTAAATGAACACAGGAAAGACTAACACATATATTGACATAAAGAAGGTCCATAATTTTGGGGGGATCTTAAAACCCAAATTATTACTCCAGGCGTGGTGGTCTAAGCTTGTAATCTGGCTGAGACCAGAGAATCTGGGTTTGCAGCCAGCCTCAGCTACTTAGTAAGGCCCTACACAAATTAGACCCTATTTCAAAAATAAAGAATAAAAAATAGGGCCAAGGTGTAGCTTGGAGTTAGAATGCCCATGGGTTCAATCCTCAACATCACAAAAATAAAACAAAAACAAAAAGACCCTCAAATTATTAGTGACAATAGCTTTGTAAACATATTTATGCCAGAGAGAATGAGGTGTAATTTATATATTCCTCATTATTTCTCTCTCATTCTTGAATGTACAACTTCTTTTTCTTCACAGCTGAATCTGACTTAGGGAAATATGTGGAGAATAGTTTTATTTCCTCTACATGTAATATGTGGAAACCGATTTGAGGCCAGGAATGATGGTACTGCTTCTATTCAGAGATGGTCACCATCAATACTAAGTATAGTAATTTAATAAGCCATGAAAGAAAGAGATGAAGGTATATACATTTAAACAAAAGTTTTTCAAATAGGACATGATTCTTGATCTTTAAGTTTCATTTCAAAAATTCACATTATTTACCTAAAGAGAGAATGGACCATAAAAGATGACCCATTTGTTTCTATATAGGGTCTCTTGTCTTTACAGTGTCTACAAAACTTCCCTAAATGCATTGTGGTAGAATAGTTTTGATGTTCCCAAAAGATTCTTCAGCTGCCTGAAAAAAATTATTTAATGTTTGATTTATTATTTGGTCATAACTAACACAGGAAAGAAAGTTATTATCAAAATATAGTTACACTCAAAATACTTTGACTGTTCTGAATAAAGAAATAATACACAGTGTTTGACATTGCGCCTATAATTTTGCACCTGAGTGATTTTAATATAATGAATAATAGATATGTAATTTTAACTTCCAACTTGAGTAAGAGGTGGGTTTGTCTCTGCCACATGGAATTTAGATTCATGTCTATTAGCGCATGTAAGGAACTTCCAATACAGCAGTGTACTAGACATCAAATTTTCAAATTTTTATGTGTTTACTTTTTTTTTTTCCAGTTGAAGTCCTTTCTTGGTCAGTGATAGGTTGTCACATACAGTCCAAAATGATTCCATATACTGATTGTGACACTATCTCAACACCAAAAAATTAAACATTTTTGTTCTTAACCTCATTTAGTAGGCAGTAGCACTATAAACAGACTTGTAATTCCAGTTCTTGGGAGGCTGAGACCAGAGGATCCGGGTTTGTCTCCAGCCTCAGCTATCTAGTGAGGCCCTTTACAACTTATTGAGACTCTGTTTCAAAATAAAGAATTAAAAATAGGACTGGGGGTGTAGCTCAAAGGTAGAATGCCCCTTAGTTCAATCCCTAGTACCGAAAAAAAAAAAAAAAAAGTGTGGTGCTCAAAAGAGTATCATTAGTATTGTGTGGGAATGTGTTAGAAGTGAAAAATCTAAGATCTGACCCCAAACAACTGATTCAGAAACTTCAGATATAGAGTCTAGTAATCTAGTTCTAATGAACTCTCCAGATGATGTGTGGTCAAGTTTGAGAGTCACTAACTATACACATAAAGTGCATAGAATTTAAAATAAAATTGATAGTCCAATGTGTACAGCTATAAAGACATAATTGGAGGTATCGAGCAAATAAAAACACATCATATGTACCATATTAACTGTATATAATTTGCCAGCATAATAATAGTCTATAGATGGGTTGCTCATTGAAGTTATGAAATTGCTTTCAGATATACTATCACATTAGTTTTCTGTAATAACCCTTTGTATTGAATAGCACAAACTGTTGCTTCCAATCTAAAAACTAGAAACAAAAAAAACTTAATATTTTTATCAAAAGACACTTAATTGGAGATGTTATTAGAATCTACTGTCTCTGGGCATTTGTAACATACCTCAGTATAATGAGACCTATATAAATAGTAATAAATTAAAAATGTGGCAAATTTTTATTATTCTGCATCAACTATAGATCCAACTTTGGTTATTATTCTTGATATTAAGTGATATATGAAAATATCACAGAAGAAATACCTCTACTTATTTAAAATTGTATGTTGTGAATTGACTGAGGAAATTAATCTATACATACTGCATTAAAATTTTCTTGTTGTGTTGAAGTTTTGAAATATTGTAAAATTAATATTAAACATTTCAAGAAAATTTTAGTCTTTAGGTTCTTCTTTTCTCATAATAAAATTCTACTCAAGTAACCACTCTTCACATGTGAGGCATTTTTTTAATGTCTACTCTATGACATGTCCTTGTCAAGGGACTAGAAGAATAACTAAATGTCAAATATTAGTACCCTGAGAGCTTCCTTTGCCTAGAAATAAAATAACACTCATCAAGGGCTAGGCCACATCACCTTGGCCTGTACTATAGCAATTAGGTTTCTTATCTGTCTCCCTACATGCACTCTTTCTCCTGCCACAATAGACAAGGAACCTTTTCAATCATAAAATAAATCATATCATTATTCCGTCCAAAATTTTCTGAAAGTTTCCTATCACATTTAATGAAAATAATCATAAATATTTTTCTTACAATACAAAGCTCCATATTGTCTGACTCCCTGTGTACTTTCTGGCATACATTGCTTTAAATATTTCCTGATTATTCTTCCACATGCTAAGTATATGTTCAATGCAAATCATCTGAACCACTTAATCGTTTGGCCTGAACACTTTTGCCCTGAAGATCTGTATGGCTCATTATTTCATTTCATTCTGTTCTCCATTCAAATGTCACCTCCTTAGGAAGGCCCTCTCTGACTGTTAACTCTATGTAAAATAGAACCACACACTCCCCAGCCAGTCACTTTCAAATTCCCTCACCTTGCTACAGTTCTCTCCCAGAGTATTTATCAATACTTTATAGTATATCATGCATCATTGCATATCATGACATGCTACTTACATAATATATTATAAATAATTTGTCAATTACTAGACAGAAGAGTTTTGTATTTTACAATCATTCTCTTCCACTAGTACTTGCAGTCCACAGAGATGAAGATTTTTGTCCTTTTGCTTATCCCTATACTTTTGACATTTAGAATTTAAAGGTAGGGACATATAACAAGTTATGCATAAAAAGTAATCAAGTTGTTTCTATAACAGAACATTTTTGTTAATGATAAATGTAGTATATAGCACAATAATGCCCTTAGTAACATTATGACCATACATATGCAATATAAGTTAATAGATTTGAATGAAAAAATAAAGATATACAAAGATGGCAGGAGAATTTCACTATATTCTAGATCAGACATGCACTGAAATAATGAGTAGCCATTATAAAATATATAAAAAGTAAAAAAAAATGGTAAATTATGTAGAACTATTAGCTTTTCAAAGAACCAAGTAACATGGCAAGAAGTATCCACTTCTCATTCATATATATATACATGTATTATTTACTTATTATCTGGTAAATAAAAATAAAACTTCATGATAAATTTCCAATGTTCGTAATTGGTTAATATTCTATAAATGAATTGAATAAATTTAGTTGATCCGTGTTTTAAAACTGATGGGGAGCTTTATATATATAAATATTTTTATATTTTATATATACATATATATTTTGTGTGTGTGTGTGTGGGTGTGTGTGTGGTACTGGGGATTGAACACTCAGGGGCATTCTACTTCTGAGCTATACCCCCAGCCCTATTTTTTTATTCTTTATTTTGAAACAGGGTCTCACTAAGTTGTGGAGTGCCTCGCTAGGTAGCTGAGGCTGGCCATGAAAAACAAATATGGGCAATGTTTTCCAGTGTTTATAATCCTTGAATAAATATGTAACAATTGAATTAATTTTTAAGAAATAATGTGCTATTTTAAATACCTTTCATTTGGATGTGGATATAAATGAGACATAAAGTAAGTTGTAACATATCAGAATATTACTTATCTATGTGATAAATATTAATAACCAGCATCATTATAATTTATGATAAATAACCAAAGAAATATAAATGACTGCTGGTTTATCTCTAAGGAGGAATGTACATACATTTGGAAAAGAAATGAAATCTATATTATTTCTTGTTCTTTTTCTGTTCTTATAATAATACACATTTTCAGAAATATTCTTTAAAGAATCAAAATGCAAAGTGGCAATATAAAACATACATTCAAAAATAAAGGTAAAGACATAAAACATAAGTGGTAACATACTTGTATAAATCATTAATAATAGTACTTGTGGGGTAAACTGTATCTGTGGGTAGATTTAGGAAATAAATTACTGACATACTCTTCAGCATACTTGTTATTACTGAAATCTAATATGAACCTTCTTTTTTGTTTAAATAGCTTATTATATAGTTAACCAAATTATTTTGCTTCCTCCAGCCTTATGAAGTTACCTCATAATAAACCAAAGAAATGTAATGCTCAGCAGAAAAGAAATTGTAAGTCATTATACTTGTATTTGAGGGGCATTATGATAGTATTATCATATACCTTACATATAATTTTCAATAATATCAGTCAACATAATCTTCATAAGTTGTGGCATGCTAGCATAATGATAATGAAATATTAGTGTGATTAATAATGATAGTTGTCTCTAGTATTGAATGTATCCTGAATATCTGCAAATGAACTTTGAATTTTATATGTTAATTTTGCACTCCTCACTATATTACTATGATATAAATAACCATGTCACTGTTTTGCCAATAAGAAACTACTGAGGCTCAAAGGGAGTAACTCAATAGCCTAAAATCAGACCCTTAGAGCAAGTGAAGTAAGAATTTAAAACCTGACATTGGAGACAATAAGAGAGTTAAAGATACATGGTTAAAGTTGTCTCTCTATGTAACTACTTTGCTAGGGGACTGGATAACAGCTGAACCCCTGGGAGCCAAATGGGCAATGGCAGTAGTAAATAAAGCTGGGAGAGCATCTTGTTTTTTTGTTGTTGTTTGTTTTGTTTTAGAATTGGTGGAGCTAGTTTAGGGCTGAGCAAAGGCTGCATAAAAGAGAAATTAGACTCGTGTTGTCCCCAGATCCTACTGTGTGTTCATCTGAACTGGAAATGACAACTAAGATGTTTCCTAGAAATTTTCTTTAGTTGAATATAGAATCAAAGTGAACTATAAAAAGATCTATGTATATTTGATTACTAGAGCTGTCAGAGAAAACATGGGAAACACTCAATTTTGGTAGAAAAAGTATCTCCACAATGCAATGAAGCAGATGATGTTGGATTCATTCTCTACATCTCTTTGATCACTTGAATGTCCTAACACTGCAAAAGATACTTTCCTCAATTCTGAGTTTTTTTAAAAATTTTTAATCTCATGTATCTTATTCTCTTCTGCCAGGAGGCATCAAGGAAGTTTCCCAGAGACAAACCAGTCTCACTTGGTAGTAGAGATCATTCCCATCCTCAGGGACAACTAATGCCTGATGGGGAGTCAGTGAATAAATTCTTTTGCTTCCTGTCTGGTCATCGGTCTGGTGTGATGATTCTATTTCAGGATCCACATGGTTTCTCCGAACATCCTCAGTGATACTGAGCTGCTGTCACTAATATCAGCATCTCCATCATCACATCATGCCCTTTGTTGGCCCTTGCTGCTTTGCTGTCTCTCCTCCCTGTTCACTCACATGTACCTCCTGGGATCGTGTCCCAAATACACTACAGACAGTAAAATCCTTGGCTCAGAGATGCCTTTTGATGAACCCAGTCTAAGACTAATCCCTAAATAATATTTTTGTTTATTTGTTTTAAGTGTTGGGAAATGCTCTAATTTAAGCATGTTATTATATTTTATGTTATTATATTTAATGACATCAATTGTTTATACTTTGTCCTCCAGAATACACTATAAACTGTTTATAAGAGTTATGAGAGCTGTTGCTTTTTTCTTCTCTTCCTTCCTTTTTTTCCCTCCAATAGCTATTTTCGCCATGCACCTGGTATAGAAGTTATACATATTAGTTGTTCAATAAATACTTGATGATTAATTGAAGTTCCCATTACAACTATGTGTGTTTGATGTTTTTGGATTATTTTATGAGTTAAGTGACTTGCCCGGTGTTCTATTGGCAGTGACAGCTGTTGGAGACACAAATCCAGTTCAGGTCTCTCTGACTTCTTAAACACATACTCTTTCTAATGTTCTCCAGTAGCCTAGATCAGAGAGAAATTGGTCACGTGCTAATAGCCCTTTCTGAGATTATGGTTTTCTGACTTCTGAAGTTAGAAAATTTGCAAATCTGAACATTTTCATATCTAGCAAACCTCTGTAGTATTTTTTAAGTATATGGAATCACTAAGGTCAGAAAATGTATTTATGGCTGGGTGTTGTGGAACACACCTGTAATTCCAGTTCTTGGGAGGCTGAGACAGGAGGATCACAAGTTCAAGGACAGCCTCAGCAATGTAGTGAGAATATCAGCAACATAGTGAGTCCCTGTCCCAAAATAAAAAATAAAAAAATAAAAAGGGCGGGCTGGGGGTATAGCTCAGAGGTAAAATACCCGTGGATTCAGTCTCTAGTGCCACATGGACACAAGAAAAATGCATTTATGCAGGATACTTGTGATCTGCTACTGATATGTATGCCCTGAGAAGAAATGAAGTATCTTTCATATAGTTTAGTGTGGATGGTCATTTCTCACCCAATTCTCTGTCTATATAATTTTTCTTTTGCATTTTAAGAATGCTGTACACATGTACCTTCGGCATCACTATTTTTAGTACCATCAGAATAACTGAATCATCTGATACCTTATTTTCATCTAAATGATTAATACAGAATTATTTAATCAACAGAAATTTTATGCCATCACATGGTAATATCCACATAACATGAGGATATTTTTCTATATTTTTTCTAAATATATGTATATATTGTGGTTTTTCAATATAACTCTCTGCCTCTTCTATGCATTTTATTCTATTTTTTTGCTAGAACAATTTTCGTACTTTTATTAGTGCATTATAGTCTTACATCATAACTGACCTTTAAAAGCCTTCTTTAGAAATACACCTCATACTTTCAACTGTGAATTAATTTCTCTATATGTAACTATTTAAAGTTGGGTTTCTTTTCACTTTTCATTTTTTTACTTATATGAAATTTAAACTATTGCTAATTGAGGTCTTTTTAGCCTGTTGGATTCTCCCGCAAAGAACACAACTGTTTTGAGTACAGCAATTGAGGGAGTATCTTTTGATAGGAGAATGGTTTAAGGAAATAGATAAATGCTTTCTATAAAAAATAATTTTGGTAAAAGTTCTCTTCATTTTTCAGTATGTTGAAAAATTGGTTTCCCGTCTACAACAGATTTTTGGTCTTAATTTCTTTCATTCATAGTGAACAAAACATTTCTCCTTTTCAATAAAAGGAAAAAGTGGTAGGAGTTGCTTTGAATATATTTTGAAAAGTATTAGACACTTCAGTGAAATTGTAGTAGACTAGATAAAAATAGTGGTAATGATATTATTAATGATACATGTTTAAAAATTATAATTCCATCTGTATATTATAAAGATTAATTTTAGAGTAATATTTTGCCTGTTTTAATTATTTGTTTTCATAAATCCCTTGGTCGTTCTAGTCTTTCCAAAATAAACAACTGACTACGCAAAATGAACATTGCAGGGTCATATAGGTCAAGTTTTATAATTTTGACCCTAAAAGCAGATTTACAGATAGCGTAACAGATAGCAAACTTGTTCTATACCTTTTAAATTTTTCTCTTGTTTCTCTGCTTTCCTGTATTGAGATAAAGAAAAACTGTTAAGAATGGAGTCATTCCATGAAAAACCTATTACCTATTGGATATTTTTTTTTAGCTATCTTTCACTCTTTTTGATTCACTCAGTAAAAAAATTATGACAAAATCTAATCAAAAGAATATTAAGGGGAAATTTTCACTCTCTATAAAATGTAAAACAATCACTAGCATGTGTTCCAGTATGATTTACTGTATTTGGAAGTTAATGGGCACACTGAAAGGCAGATATCTAATAGGTAGAGGTGATAAATATTCATAAATATAGTTAATGCTAAAACATTTTCTTCTCTACTACTTATTCCACTTTACTTATTTCTACTTGCTAGAGTGGTAGACATATTAAAATATTAATTTTCCGCTTTACTGGAATGATTTCAGAGTCAAGTGCCATTAAAATTCTGAATGTAAATATGAAGAAAGAGGATATGGCTCATGTTAATCTTCTCCATTGGTTTTTAAAACTATTTATTTGCTTTTTTTTTCTGGGAGAGCTACTATTTCAAAAATTTTAATTGCTTTGGGAGATGCATGCAGAGGCCAGAAAAGGTGTCACAGTCTTGTGAAATATTGTCTGTCACTCAGCAAGCACTGGATAGTCCCCTGCTATAAGCTTATAAAA
Source organism: Graphiurus murinus (assembly GCA_004027655.1). Taxonomy (NCBI): domain Eukaryota; kingdom Metazoa; phylum Chordata; class Mammalia; order Rodentia; family Gliridae; genus Graphiurus; species Graphiurus murinus. Next base: position 23,108 of record PVLC010017916.1, read on the forward strand.
CAAAGGGCAGCTCTTTGGAAGCAGGTCAATGTGTGATGGTCAAGGCCACATTTCACTGCCATAAAGAGCATTTCCTCTGTACTCCTTTCTTTTAAAGTTACTACATATTTCAATTAGAAGGACAGGCTGAAAAATGCCATGCAGGGTAACTGTATGTGTGTGAAGCAATTGCTCACCGTTAGCAGGCTTGGGGCAGCAAAGGAAGGTGGGGTTAAAAGCTCTAAAGAAGAGGTTTGTCATGGTTACTGGTCAAAGGGGATTATAAACTATGGATTATGAAGTTAACCTGATGTGAAAGATATGTCATACTATCCATCAATTGTTCTTTTATCTCTTGTAGTATTTCCCTTTACTGCTAAACCCAACTTAATTAAATATCACATTGAATCTATTGCTGAAACACATGCACACACGTATGCATATATAGAGAGAAGCTATTTTAACAAATGTTATTTAAAAATCGTCACCCTTTCCCAATATTTGTCAGATTTCTAGTTCTAGGACCAGGATGACCTGCAGTGGCCATGTCACCTTAGGGCTCTGGTTTATGGCAATGGCAGCACAGAACTTTCAGAGGCTTCTGCTTTAGGGGAAACTGCTGTGTTCTGAAACAAGTCTGACTCTGAGAAAGACATTATGCACAGGGATCAACAGGGAAATTCCCACCCAATAACAGGATAGCTCCCAGCTCCATTGTTTTCCTCTGCTCATGTCAACAGAGCTCCTATTCCACTGACAATACACAGCTAAAACTTTCTAAGCCTTGCACTGTTGTAAGAATTTTACAAATATTAATTCATTTAATGCTTTACCCACCCTAGGAGTTAGATGGGACTTTTACTATCTCCATTTCACGAAGAGTTGAAGGAATTATCCCCAAGTTACACAGCTAATAAACATCAGGGGACTCCAAAACCAAGCAATCTGCCTCAAGTACTCCTGCTGCATCATCAGTATGGGGTCCTTTTTAATATCATAGATAGTTATCCCAGATATTTCTGTTTTTTTTTAATATGATGTTTTCTAGATTTAAACTATGTCATTTTAGGGACTTAAAGTACACTGAATATAGCCAGATGTGGTGGCTCACACCTGTAATCCCAGTACTTGGGAGGCTGGGATGGGAGGATTCCAGATTTCAGGCCAGCATGCAGTAATTTACTGAGACCATTTCAAAATAAAACAGACTGGGAGTATAGCCCAGTGGTAGAATGCCCTTGGGTTCAAACAAATAAACAATTGAACAAACACTCACTGAATATAAGATAAATTTTGATTCGTTGAAAAAACAAAGATGACAAAGGAACTTCATTATGATAGTATGAGATATTAAAATTATTATTCTTTTGTAGATAATGGCAGTTTCTTGATCTGAACACAGGAAAGGATTATACACTATTTACTCAATTATTTGGCTCTTCCTGAATATTGCTAATACAATAGAGTATATGAATATTAAGCATTGTTATGATTAATATTAGGTATTAATTTATGAAAGCCATACTTGTCAGTTCTTTTACATATTATAATAATGTTCCAAATTTATCTTCTTTACTATAGCTTACCTTGTACTATAGAAATCATTAAGTCAATATTTGAGGTAAAAATGTTATAGTTTATAAATTAACATTAAATAAATTTCCAAAATATTTTACTAGTAAATATTAAATTATTTACTGTATCTTATAAAATGTTGACTTTAGCCACAAACATTAGTTACAACATAATTAACTCTGACATCAGTTATCTATCTCTCATTAACTCAATATAGTCCATCCTAGTTCTAATTAAATCAATATAGATTTTGCCAGTGTAAGACTACATCCATGTTATTAAAAAAAACATATCAAACTATTTATACTCTTTGCACATTTTGTATACTAATCGTGTCTTTCTTCTTATATCATTTTCCTCTCCTTGGAATACTTCTAATTCAGTAAGTTCTTCCATAGCCTTTAAAAATTTTTCAAGTATTAGTTGATAACGACTTTCCAAACCTTCTGTTTGAAATGTATACACCTTCACTATGATATAAATGCAACTTTTATTTTAACTTACTCATATCATTATCAGATTAATAGTTTATTTAGTTATACTCTTTGATTACACGAGTATATGCTTTAGGAAAACATGAGCAATATTCTACCTGACATTTATATCATAGTCATATTATAAGCCAAACAACAAATGTTTAGATAGTAGAATAATAATCAGTAAAAGTTTCTTAACTTCTATATCATATAACAATATGGGACTGCAGTAGAACTCTGAAGTGACCAAGTTTCTAGGTTCCTCCTACACATGTTTTGAATAATCTATGGCCCCTGATAATGGTAGAATCTCTGAATATGATTAGCTAATAGTCATTCCTGGGATTATTTACAAATATATGCTTTTTATTGTCAGACTGGAAAGGAATAGAAAGACAAAGTCATTGTAGCTGATTTGGGAGAATCAAGTAATTATGCAGCAAACTGTTTCTGGGGGCCACATGGCAAGGAAATGTGAATGGCCAGTAAGAGCTGAGAGTGATCCTTGACAAACTGCTGGGAGGAACACAGCTGCATAAAGATGGATCATAAGATAAATGTAATGAGCTTGAAAGAAGACCCCAAATGTGAGATGAGAATCAAAGCCTTTGTCGAAACACAGACTTCAGTCCATTGATAACCTAGCAGAGCACCCAGCTAATCTGTACTGGACTTCTGACCCATGAAAATTGTGAAAGAATAAGTGGGTATTGTGTAACAACACTAGGTTTTTGATAATTATTATACAACAGCCACTGTGGTGTTCCCACTGCAGTGGAGAGAAATAATATACTTCAAACTTTTATCAGTAATTTAACTTGTGTATATCCCATCTATAAATTGTACCCGTTTACTGGCAAATTTTAAGAAGAAAAAATGTTAACTGCTTTATAAAAATATTCATGTACCTGCAAATATGTATGTATGTGCATATATATATATATATATATATATATATATATATATATACTCATTGTTGCTTCTATTCTTAATACTAAATACTCCTTAAGTAACTCCAAACATCTTTCGATCAAAGTCACCAATAATGATTTAATAATGTTACATACTAGAGAGCTGGAGATTGATGAACTATTATCTCCCTAAGATTAGAGTTAAAATCCAAACTATGAAAATAAATTTAACTAAATTAGATACAGAAAGGCATTCCTAATACAATTAACTTATATTGAAATGGTTCACCAAAACTCATGCCTTTTTTCTGGATATATAAAAACAAAACTGGTAAGATGTTTATCTGAGTTTTCTTTTTATTTTATTTTATAAATCTGAAGAAAGATGATTAAACACTATAATGTTCCATTTGCTTTAGTTTTCTTTATTATATAACAGTATTGCAAACAAGTTGCTAATGTATTATTAACACATTTTAAGAATGTAATAAATAAGCCAGGCCTGGTGGCGCACGCTTGTAATCCCAGCATTTGGGAGGCTGAGATGGTAGGATCCAGGTTCGCAGCCAGCTTCAGCTATCTAGTGAGGCACTCCGCAACTCAGTGAGACCTGGTTTCAAAAGAAAGAATAAAAAATAGGGCTGGGGGTATAGCTCGAAGGTAGAACGCACCTGAGTGCGTTTTTTGCCCAGTACCGCAAAAAAAAAAAAAAAAAAAAAAAAGTAATAAATAGAACAAAATGTGTGTAGTAATATCTATACCATTTTATATTCTATTCCTCTGTGACTAATGAAGAAGTTCTACAGAAAAATAATTTTCTGGCCTAAAATTCAGTAAACCACACATCATAGTGTTTATGAATATGTCATTGGTATAATAAATAGTTGTGTTGAATTTCAGTTCTACCAATTATGAGATTTGGGTTAGATATTTCACTTCTTAAGCATTATGATGCTCATTTCAAAATGGCTATAATTAATATCTACATAAAAGAGATCTGCAAATAAATTTCTTATTAAGGTAATTGCTCCACAAATTACACCAATTTATTTTTTCATATCATCATTTTGTGTTTCCATATTCTAACCATTTACCTTTCACTTCCCACATTTATAAGAAAATATAATGCAACCTGCAATATTTCATTCACCCTAACTTATTATTGCAGGTATTATTTAAAGCAAATTTTGAGTTTTGAAATAATGAATTCAGTGTTATCAGAATGGCAATTATTGCATTATTTCATATCTAGGAAATTTAAATATATCTAAATGGATGATGTATATACAAGTGGATATAGCAATTCAAATTAAGTTGTATTTTTTGTATATTTTTGGAATAAGGTAAAGCTAGCAGAATTACTAAGTACAATTAGTATAAAAATGAAACAAGAATGACTCACAAATTTTTTAATTTTAGTGAAATATATTTATGTATATGCAACAGAAACAAGCTTCATGACATAATATTACATTACTTTGGCAGATTAAAGATTCCTGCAGATTTTTTTATTTTAATTTTTAAAATTGGCATATAATCATTGTGCATGGTTACAGAGCGTAGTGGGATTCCTTAAAGCAGGAAATTAATGCATAATGGTCATATCTTGGTTGTTAGTATTTACATCCTGAAATATTTATCATTTCTTCTTTGTGACACCCACAGAGCTACAGAAAGTCCTTATGGATTTCCATTTCTGGAAAAGTGAGATCTATCTCTCCTCTTTTTGAATTAGTGTTGCCTCTCTGCTCTGACCTATGTAATGTGGTGGAAGTGATATCATGCTGGTTTTCTGGTTCAGGACTTGTGAAATTAGCCACTTCCACTTTGCACCATTTCTCCTTCCACTTTTAAATGACCTACCCTTTTCATTTCCTAAGTAACTGGTTATATCTGGTGTGAGTAAGCATTGTATAGTGTTGCCTCCAGCCTACCCTCTTTAGATCTGTAGGTGAATGGAGTTTTGAGTCTTTTCTGATTTTTCATGATGAACAAGAAGATATTTTGAAGGCTTTAGGTATAAGCATGAATGAAAATTAAACTTTTTTTTTTTTTTTAAGGCTGAGTAAATATCAGCTGGTTGGGGAAAGAAAGGAAAATCTATAGCTACTTCTGCTCTCCTGGAGGACAAGCTCATTGCCCTTTCCTGGCATATGGAGGGCAACGTATGAACATCTCATAGAGAGGGCAAATCTCACTATCTCTCTCTTATGTCAGGAATTTTAGTATTAGCATGGTAAGTAAATCATCAATACCTTCTTAGCCTGCTTATTCTTATGTAAGAATAAGGGTTATAAGTGTGTGTGTGTGTGTGTGTGTGTGTGTGTGTGTGTGCGTGCGTGTGTGTGTGTGTGTGTGTACACACACAGGGACACCAATAGCTTAGGAAACAACAAGAATTAGCAAACAGAATTACATCAAATTCAAAAGCTTCTGTATAGCAAAAGAAAATATCGATAGAGTGAAGAGGCATTTTACAGAGGGGGAAAAATCTTTTCCACCTATTCACCTAGTAAAAGATTTATATCTAGACTATACTATATACAATGCAGACTATATACAATGCAGTATTATTTGACCATAAAGATGAATGAAATTATGTCATTCACAGGGAAAATAGAACTGGAGATCATTATGTTAAGTAAAATAAGCCAGACCCAGATGGACAAATGTCACATATTTTTCTCTCATATGTCCAACTAAATTAATTGAGACTTTGATTAAAACTTCATTTAATTAATATGTGCAACTTTAGAGAAGTCTGGATCTTGAGAAGAAGAAATTGATGCTATGTGGCCACAAACACCACAAGTGTATGCGCTCACAGTGTCTCACACATTGCTTAAAATATCCTAGGAGTCCTATGAATCCTTACAGTTTATTCTGTCCACTCCTGACTGTTCAATTACCATTCTGGTTGTGCTTTTTTAAAATTAATTGGTGCATTATAATCATACATCTTTGTTAGGCACAAGCTAATAAAGGCATATATGCATACACTTCTCACTTAACCCCTTCCCCAATTCCCACCCTACTCCCTAGCTCTTCCTCCTTCTCAAGTTCAGTTTGGTGATTGACATTGATGTAATTGTGAAAGTATATCATGTGCATTAGGCTGTCTCCCCACCCCCCAACCACCACCATCAGTTAAGTCCACTTCTTTGTTTATCTAGGGTTTTTCCTTTTCCATCTGGAGTCCCTCTTATTCCCCATCTTCTCTCTAGCATCCACATATTAGGGAGAACATATGCTTTTTTATTCTTTGTGACTGACTAATCTCACTTAACGTAATGTTTTCCAGTTGCATCCATTTCCCAGCATATAACATGATTTTGTTCTTCTTTATGGTAAAGTTCTATTGTGTACATATCCCATAGTTTTGTAATGCATTCATCTGTCGATGGATATCTGGTTGTTTCCATAGTTTGGCAATTGTGAATTGTGCAGCTATAAACACAGATACACATGCATCGGTCTGATAGTTTGGTTTCTGTTCTTTTGGGTAGATACCCAGAAGTGGTATTGCTTGATCATATGGTAGGTTCATTCCCATTCTTCTGAGGATCCTCCATACTGTTTTCCAAAGTGGTTGCACTAATTTGCAATACCACCAACAATGTATTAGGGTTCCCACTTCTCCACACCCTGGCCAGCATTTGTTGTCGTTCATGTTTTTTATGATTGTCATTCTGATTGGAGTTAGGTGAAATCTCAAGGCAGTTTTGATTTGCATCTATCTGATTGCTAATGATGGGGAACATTTCCTCATACATTTATTGGCCATTTGTATTTCTTCTTTTGTGAGGTGTCTGTTTAGATCCTTTGCCCATTTTATGATTGGGTTACTTGTTTTCTTAGCTGTGATTTTCTTGAGTTCTCTGTATATCCTAGATATTAGACCTCCATCAGAACAGTAGCTCGCAAAAGCAGTAGCCCACTTTGTGGGCTCTCTGTTGAAGTTCTTGATAGATTCCTTTGCTGCACAGAAGCTCTTCAGTTTAATGCAATCCCATGTATTGATCTTCCTTTGAGTTGTTTGTCCTTTTGGGGTCTTGTTGAGAAAGTTTTGACCTGTGCCTATGTGTTGAAGTGTTGGGCCTATATGTCCTCTTCAAGTAGCTGGAAGTTCTCTGGCCTGACTTCTAGGTTTTTGATCCATCTTGAGTTGATTCTTGTGCAGGGTGAGAAAGTGGGGTTTATTTCCATTTTCCTGGGTATGGTTAGCTAGTTTTTCCAACACTATTTGTTAAAGAGGCTATCTTTTTTCTATATTTTGGCTCCTTTGTCAAAAATCATTTGACTGTAAACATGTGGGTCTGTTTCTGAATCTTCTGTTCTGCTCCATTGGTCTATGTGTCTGTTTTTGTGCCAGTACCATGCTGTTTTTATTACAGTGGCTTTGTAGCAGAGTTTGAAGTTCAAGTATTGTGATACCTCCTGAATGGTTCATGTTGCTAAGAACTACTTTGGCTATCTTGGGCTTTTTCTTTTTCCAGATGAATTTAAGGACTGATTTTTCTATGTGTTTGTGGAGTGACCTTGGTATTTTCATGGGTATTGCATTGAATCTGTAGATCACTTTTGGGAGGATGGTCATTTTGATGATATTTATTCTGCCTATCCAAGAGCATGGAAGATCTTTCCATCTTCTAAAGTCTTCATCAATTTTTTTTTTTTTTTTTTTTTTTTTTTGCAGGACTGGGGATTGAACTCAGAAGCATTCTACCTCCGAGCTATACCCTCAGCCCAATTTTTTTTTTATTCTTTATTTTGAAACTGATTCTCACTAAGTTGCAGAGTGCCTCACTAGATAGCTGAGGCTGTCACTAGATAGCTGAGGCTGGCCTCGAACCCGGATCCTCCGTTCTCAGCTCTTGAATGCTGGGATTACAAGCGTGCACCACCACACCCGGCGCTTCATCAATTTCTTTTTTTCAACTTTTTATAGTTTTCCTTATAGAGATCTCTTACCTCTTTGGTAAGGTTTATCCCTAAGTATTTTATTTTTTGGGGTGCTATTGTGAGTGGAATTGTTTCCTGAATTTCTTTTTCAGTGGATTTATGGTTAGCATACAGGAAAGCTTCTGATTAAGATTGATTTTGTACATATAATTCAACTTTAGAAGGTAGAATACAGAATAAAAGATGCAATATCATAGAGATGACTACTTGAATAAATGAAATTCAGGAGTCACTGAGAATCAAATCATGCTAGTCTTTAGATGGATTAATTTGTCAAAGTGCATTAGCAGTGTTTGTTACAGTTTAGATTTAGAATGTCTCTCCAGACCTCATGGAGATTTGGCAGCCATATGGGAGGCAAGGCTTGGTTGTTGAAGAGGGTCCCTGGGGCTGTGGCCTTGGGATTATGTGTGACTCCTCCATATCATGCTCTCTTTCTGACTGCATGATGGGAAAGCAGACCCCCCTCCACTCTTGTTCCCTATGCCCCCCACTGCCGTCCCTGAGCTCCACAGAGTTCACCTGACCTAACGTGGACTGAACTCTCTAAAATCTCCAGAACTTGAGCAAATAAGTCTTCTTTCCTTTAATTTATTGTGGGCAGATGGTTTGAATTATAGCCATTACAAACAATAAATTTTTTTTTCCTACATAGACGAAAGGCAAAAATGAGCAATGGCAAGAAAGAAGGAGGAAAGGAAACTTTTAGTTTGTAGTGCAGTTTAAAGAATGTCTACACCAGTCTGAAAGGAATGTATAGAGACAAAGTCTTCCATTAGAAGGATTAGATGAGTCCTTTCTCTGAGCAATGGACCTACCTTAGTCATTGGCTAGGAGCAGCCCTTGAAAAGATGGGCCTTGGTTCAGATGAGGAGACGAAATTCAGAGCACATCAGATTTAGACAAGCAAACGTGTGAATCCTGCAGTAGCCTGATCCATGTATTTCATGATCATCACACTGAGCACCCCAAATATGAAGTAATTCACCCCATTTCTCTAGCTTATTTATGGTACTTAAGAGCTTTAGAGCCAGACTGACATGAGATTCAGCCCTAGTTGCCAATATTCTGACTTTGTGTCTGTGAGCAATTATCTAAGTATTCTATGCCAGTTGATAATTACCTAGAGAGGATACTTTGACTTCATTCTCTACGTCTCTCAAGTATGTGTAATAAAGCTTATTCCATAGGGTTGTAAAAATAAAAGAGACAATATGTTGTTAAATGATATTTTGAAGAAGGCTATTGACTTGGACTAAGCCTCAGCACGAGGCCCAACAGACCAAAACAATATAGAGTTTAATCACAGTAGCTGAGCTTTACTTAATTGCAGGAAGCTTTGTAACCAGTTAACCAATTAAGCTGTATTCAATTACGTTGTATTCATATCTCACTTCCATTTTCTGTAAATGCTGTCAGATAATGATAGTGGTGGTGGTTCCTAGAACCCAATCTAGTTCTGGAGGCTGCCCAATTCTCAATCATTTCTGTTTTGCTTGCTTTATTCTATTTTATATATAATTGCTCCAATAAACTCTATTGAATTTAATTTCTCTAAGAAAATTTCCATTTAACAATGTGTTAAGGGCTTAGCTTAACACTTATCAGGTGTATAATAAATAGCTATTATTATTACAGTGGAAATTCATAATCAAGTCCTATCATCGTTCCCCATTTACTGTTGCCTATTGCTTGCTGAATACTTCAAAGTACTAAACTTCTCTGTGAAACATACACCTGGCTGCAGCAAGTTCAGCTTGTA
>PVLC010017917.1:0-32905 GCA_004027655.1 Graphiurus murinus
GAAATCAGGCACATTAATGTGGCAACAAAACATCTGGACACCTGTCCTTGTTGTCAAAGGTTATTGCAACCCTTCTCTCCTTTCTTTACATCTATTACTTGCTAATGAGTGTGTTAAAGAATTTCCTTCTTTCAAAAGACATTCTAAGATTACTCATAGTGACCCAATTAAACAGATATGATAATAACTTCAAACCTCAAATCTTCATTAAGGGAGAAAAAAGGGAAAGAGATAAGATAGGACATGTGATTTTAACCATTTTCTTAAAAAGAGAATAGATGAAGGAAAAATGTAGAAGTTTAACATCTATTAAATATGACAGAAAGTAAGTTGTTACCTATTACAATGTTTTCCATTCTTTTTTGATGTTGGGAATAGCTTATCACGTAAGATTGGGAAAAAAAATAACTATCTTCAGTTACACAAGCCAAATTGCAATAGTAGTGAGATTCAGAATTTCCCACCCTCTAAATTTCCACCATTCTTGTTTTGCCAATTTCATCCCTGTTTAAACTTTACTTTTTCTTTTTGTCCTGCTTCAATACCACCCAATATTGTTACCCAAAACTATGAAAACATGGGTTGGTTCCAACACAAATTCACCCCAAACATCTTAAAATTGGTTACTTAACCAGTTGTTTCCCCTTCACTTTAATCAACTAGTATCATATGTCTGCTTGAGCTATCCTAAACCCTTCTGCTTGTCTCAGACCTCAAATCCCTATCTTGTTTACTAAAAAAAAAAAAAAAAATTCTTGAAAAACTCAGTACTTTTCCTAAGCTTATTAGCTTCCAGGGAGCTTTTCAAGGTAAGTGCATATTACAGTCAAATTTTTCTAACAATTCCAGATGTGATACCATACTTGATATCTTTCACATGGAACTAGCAAGATTAAGATCACAGAAGATATTTCAGTGTATGTAAATCTTTTTTCTTTTTTCTTTTTTTCATAACTAGAAATTGAATCCACGGACATTCTTTCTCTGAGCAATAACCCCAGGAAGTTTTTATTTTGAAACAGGATCTTGCTAAGTTGTTGGGTGTCTCACTAAATTGCTAATGTTGGCCTTGAATCTGCAATCCTCCTGTCTCAGTCTCCCATGTGCTGGGATTACAGATGTGCACCATCATGCCCAATTTCACTGTGTCTTTCGATATTACATCAAGCATCTGGGTATGGTGAACAGCCCCTTAAGCCGACTCCAGAGATTGCCCACTCCCTAGTGTCTATACTTTTCTATAATATCGTCCCCTCTGAGAGATTTGTGACTTGCCTAAAGAGTCTAACAAACAGAACATGCCAAAGGCAATGGCAAGAGTGTCTCTCATTCCACCATAGCAGAGCGGAATGAGAGACGCTCTTGCCTGTCTTGATTAAGCAAGAAACCATGTTGAGGAAGCCACATGGCAAGAAACTAGCCAAGAGCCAGAAAGAAGCCTGATCCCTCAGTTTCACATCCTCCAGGAAATGAGTTCTGTCAACAACCTGGGTGAGCTTAGAACAGATTCTTTTCCCCCAGCCAAGTCTCCAGATGAGAATGCAGCCCAGCCAGCCCTTGATTGGAGCCTCATAAGACCCTGGGAAAAATGCCCAACTCCTGAATGCTGGCAACAGACACAATAAGTGTGCATTGTTTTATGTGGAGCCTGTGATCATTTGTTATGTAGCAAAAGAAAATTAATACCCTGGCATAGAATTTTTTAAAGGAAAGGAAAAGGTAAGGGTGAAAGATGTAGAATTACATCTTACAGGAAAAGCAAAAGCAGGAGAAATATAGGATCCTCCACCAGACCAGCAATAACTGCCACAAATATTAAACATGAGTGTTTGAAAAGTAATTCCCTCTGAGCTGCTGCTCTAGGAAAAGTAGATTTTGGATGGTGTTGTACAGGAAATATCATGGAATTTTGTCTTTACTTAATAGAGGGGAGTAAATACAGATTCAGTTCAGGACTCAACTAGCAAACATGATAAAGCACTTACTGCATGCCAGTGCTGTGCTAAGTACAGTGTGTGTGTTGCCTCATTTAATCCTCACCACCTACAAGGCAGCTCACATTGGATCCCATTTCAGAGATGAGAATATTGAAGCATATGTCAATTGATTTTCAGCAAATGACAGATGGTGCTAAACAGAACTCCACCCTGTCTCATTCTGAAGTCTGAGCTCTTGACTAGCACCACAGCAAGGAGAATGCAGGTCAGGAGAGAGTACTGCATGGAAAAAGTGAACAAGGAGCTGGACCAGCTTGGAGACCCCTGGTACAGTGAGGCTGGTGGCAGTTACCCACACCAGGGATAAGAAGAAAGTAGGCACTGATATTTTGTAGGACAAAATGAATTGAACATTCTTTATAGTATGAAAGGAAATGTCAAATGATCTTTAAGGGAGGACATTATATTCTTGGGCAAAAGACAGTTGCAAAAATATCATGTGACACACAGAGGGAATCAAAGGATGGTCAGCTAAAGTTGGCCAAAAGAGAAAAAATTCAAACCAGACCAGAACATGACTTATCCAACTAAAGGTTTTCACTAAGAAACTGGAATTTTTATATCAAAAGCCACTCTCCAGTTTTATACTTTAAGTATTGAACTATATGAACTAAAATAGTTCTTCCAAACTAGGGATTCAAGACATTTCCCAGAAATTCTTCTGTTGCTTAGTAAAGTTATGAATTAGAGAAATGAAATCCTCATATTATTATACATAAGGGATTGAATGAAGCCTTGAAATTCTTACAATGAACATTCTGATAATCAAAGTCAGCAAAACCCTTTACCCAAGTCTGTCTGTATTTTTTTTCTTCTCTTGATACTAGGGATTGAATTCAGGGGCATTCTACCTCTGAGCTATATACCTCAAGCCTTTTTTTTTTTTTTTTTTTTGGTACTGGGGATTAAACCCAGGACATTCTACCTCTGAGCTACACCCTCCGCCCTATTTTATATTCTTTATTTTGAAACATGGTCTCACTAAGTTGCAAAGGGCCTCACTAAGTAGCTGAGGCTGGCTGTGAACCTGTGATCCTCCTATCTCAGCATCCCAAATATTGGCATTACAGGCATGCACCCCCATGCCCAGGCCCAAGTCTGTCTTAACAAGGCATATTTCTGCCCAGGTAAGTACACTTTATGTTATAGTTTGGATTCTAAATATACCCCCAAAGACTCAGCTTGGTACTATGGGGAAATGGAGGTCTTCCAGTCATTGGGAGTATGTCCTTGAAGAGGATGGTGGGAACCCGCCCCTTCCTCACATCCAGGCCATGAGTGAGCTGCTCTGCTCCATCATGCACCCACCACTGGTCCGAAAGCAATGAGACTAACAGATCATGGACTGAAACCTCCATAATGAAGACAAAACAAACCTTTTCTCTTTATAAGTTGATGTGTTTCATGTGTTTGTTATAGTAACAGGAAGCTGACTAACACACTTCATATGACAGAATGTGATCCAAGGAGGGAGGCCAGAGTCAGCTATCAGTAAGTAATTCACCAGAAAACAAATGAGTATGGGTGGGAGAAATCCAGGGATATCACTACAAGCACAGCTGAGGATCAATCACCAGGAAAGTGGGTCACTAAAAGGAGCAGGAAATGTGGAAAGTAGACTTGAGTGTGAACTGTAAATGGAGACAGACTGCTGGCCTTTGCTCCAGGTGAAGCAAGTCCTTGGTCAGAGAATATCCTGCTCTGCTGGACAGCTACACACATTAGACTTGTCTCCTGTCCTCTCCTCAATACGTTAGGATTTCTTGGAAAGTCTCCTTAGCTACCTCACCAGTGCTGCTGAGTTTATATCCCTCGAAATGTGGTTCGTGTTATTCTCATTGTGCCTCCCTGAAAACCAAGCAAGAACTTTGAGCCATCTCAGGACAGCTGAGTTGCAATCATGTTTTTCTTTCACAAAAGACAAACATTGCTGGAGCATGTAAGTACTTCCAGTGACATTGGATCCATCATCCAAAGGATGCTTACCAGACTGTCAAGCACCTATTGATTTCCAGGTCTGTGTAGTACAATGAAGAACTCTTCTTCCCACAGACATTTTCCTCCCATATTGTGCTGGAGTGCTTCTCTCCTGCTTAATGCCAGGTAGGGCACTTCCATGTAACTAGTCAGGATCCCTGTCTTGCCTCCTGAATGTGAAATGATTGGTCAATAGAAAAGGTATCTCCAAAATGTGCTGTCAAAAGTTGCATAGTAATGCACTAATAAAAGCACATTTTTTTAAAAGTTACATAGTGTCATTAAAGTATCCTACCTAGAGTCACAGCAGGTGAAATCACATCCCACTTCAGTAGGTTTTCACGCACCTCATATTTGCTACCTTCTATTCCTGTCCCGATCACTTGCTGCTCCTTTTGTCTCTCGACCTAGCTTTGAGCCCAAGACTTTTTATCTATTCTCACCCTGCTTTATTTTTAGTTCCTAACTCAGCTGTTCCCTTTAGAATCTGGACCTGATTCAGTATCAGTGATCTCGTCAGGACCAGGAACACCCTAAATCACCTGTGACTACCAGAGGTCATCCTCACATACCTCCTACCCACCCCTCATGAAAGTTTCTTATAGAGGAAGAATCCTCCACCCCCAAAGCATTGCTCTCCCCTTCTTAGGATGGCCCAAATTCTCCCTTGAATGTGTATTCCCTACTTTGCTAAATAAACCTCTATGTCTCTGAAAAATATAATAATAATAATTCACTGGAAAGCACAGTGGGTCTGCATGGCAGACTTCCTAAAACACAATTGAGTCAAGAATTCAGTCCTGCCATTGCTCTACTGAAACTGCTCAGGTCAAGGGTTAATTATTATATTTTTTATCCAAATACAATTTTTTAAAAAGTTTCTGCTGTTCTTAGAACACCTGTTGGCAGGTCTGACCCTCCTGTTGTTTCCTCCTTCTTTGAACTCCCTCAGTTTCCATTACCTTGGGATTTTCTCCAACCTCTTACTACTCCTGCTTGTCTGTGTCTTCCATGTGTTCCTCTGATTTCCAACTAAATGTCTTCCCAAGAACTCCAACCACAGTCCTCTGTCCTTTCACATTACCAATCATCTGTGGTATTTGCATCCATGCCTGTGATCTCAGCTTATATACTAATTCCAAAACCTGTATCTCTTGCCAGAATCATTCAAATGAGTTGCCTGATGAATATTTCTTTTTTGTTTGTTTGGGTTTGGGTTTTCAGTTTTTTCCTGATGAATATTTCTACTTGGATAATTAATGAGAATCCCAACATCTGCATACCAAAATCTGTTGTTTCTATCTTTTTCCTAAAAATAGATACTTCCCAAATACAAATGCTTCTATATCCCCAGAGAATGTTCCAACTGAACACTCAAACATCTAGACCAAATATTTCAAAGTTTATGCCTGTCTGTAACTTATTCCAGCCAATCAGGCTACAAAGATCAATCTGCCTACTTTCTTAATGATTTTTCAATCTATTCCTTTCTCTTAATTTCTTGGCTACTTTACTTTAGGCTTTTATCCACCTCTTCTCCAGATTGCAGTAGTAGCATCTACCATATTTCCCTGCTTCCAATTTTGCTTTATTCAAATTCATTTTCCATCCATGTACAAGAACAGTCTTCTAAAACACAAGTTAATCTCTGGCATAAAATCCTACAATGGATTTCTATACATTTCAGGAAGTGGTTAAAAATCCTTATTTAAACCCAACACTCATAATAATGTATTTTCTGCCCACTTTTCTGAACCCATCTCTTTCCAGATATACAAACTATTTGTAAATCTAGGGATGTGTCTTCCAGCCTCCACTAATGGAATTCCCATCCATCTTTTTTGACTATCTACATCCTAAGTATTTTTAAAACTATGGTCAGCTGTCACACCTTTAGAAAATCATTTCTAAATTACCTCCCCCCTTCCTGGTAGGATTTGGTTTCCTTTGATATATTTCTTTATCAGAAAACGTATGATTCCATCCCATCAGACTATCCCTGTGTTTAGAGATCCCTAAAAACAGCTTATCATCAATTCATTCCTAGTATTAAGCATAATGTGTGACATAAAGAAGGCATTTATAAATTTTTTATGGTGCTGGGGATTGGACCCAGAGGCATTCTACCTTCAAGCTATACCTCCCACCCTATTTTATTTTTTATTTGGAAACAGAATCTCACTAAGTTGCTGAGAACCTCACCAAGTTTCTGAGCCCAGCTCTGAACCTGCAATCCTCCTGTCTCAGCCTCCCAAGTACTGGGGTTATAGGAATATGCCACCACTTCTAGCTGTTAAAAAAAAATTTAAAGGAAGGGAAGAAGGAGAGGGAAATGAGAAAGAGCAGGTAGGTTTGTAAAATATATCTTAGAAACTGTATTTCGGTTTGATTAATGGAAGACAAATGAACCTAGAGAATTATTGGTCTAAACACTGTGATCACATAAACAAATTCTGGGGCAGCTGGCCATCAACTAATAAAATGAAACCTAACAACTTCAAGAAGATCAATCTGCCCTCTTTGAGCACTAGTTGCTCAAAAATTGCCCTACTATCACACATCTTGTTCCATCACATCTCATAAGGATATTGTTAAGGATAAGCAAAAGGGACCTGAGGAAGGGCTGTGGACTTTAAATCAAAGAAGCACTATAACAGAGCTTAAGGTTACCGTATACAAATTGATTCTTAAGTTAAAAGTATTTCACTCTTTACTAGTTTATACCAGTAACTAGAGATGACCACTCTAAATTTTTTATGGTAACTGGTATGGATTATCTTTGTATGAGTGTGTATGTTTCTGTATCTATGAGTCTGTTATTTGAGTGTGTCTGTTAAAGAAAGAGTCATTCTGGATCTACGGTTAAGGGATATGTTTAAAATGAGATAATATTCCCTTTGGTACTTTGTCCTAAACTTTCTTACCAAGGATTTGCAATTAGAAAAATAATAGCAGGATATATATTTTATTCCTAATTCCTAAATTAGTCCATCACCCTGAATTCCTTGCCATTAACATAAATAGGCTTACCAACTTAAATAGGCTTTACCAACTTATTCCTCTAGTGTTGTCAACCTTCTTACAAACTCCCAGACTTCAAACTTCGGAACTAACTTTGAACCTTCCCTTTCCAACACTGCCCCCTATCTACACACAATCAATTGCCCAGCCCTGTACAATGTAATTCTAAAATTAGTCTGAAATTTGTCCTTAATTCTTTATTCTCATTGATCTCATCTTAGTTCACATCCTGGTTTCTAATGTATACTATTTTTTCTAATCTATACTATTTTTTGAATCTATACTTTCTTCTATTTTATACTATCTCAACAGCCTTCTAACTTCTTGCTTTTAGTCCCTTTCTACTTCACTCAATATTATGCAATGCTGCCAAAATAATCCTCTGAAATCTGTGTTTACAAAGCACAGTTCTGATTGTGTCACTCTGTGGCACTTGTAAGAATAAGAAATGAAGATAAAATGTCACAACTGAAAATATTTTCAAGACTCACAATTGCTTACTTAATAAAACCCAAGTGCCTTGCCATGGCACTCAGAGAAATACAGCATCATAAAATTGTTGAAAAGGAACTTAAGTATCATCTTGTTCTAGGCTCCCCTAAGCTCTATCTCAAAGTATCCTTTCCTGTCCTTTTTCACTACCTTTAGCACATCCTGTACTCCAGTTGGATTAAACCGATTATCATATCTTTGACATTTCTGCCTCCACAGACTATTTTCAAATTTGTTCCTCTGCCTGAAGTTCTTTCCCATGAAATCTATCTGTCAAAATGTACTCATCTTTCTCAGTTTTAGGTCAAATGTCCCTTCTTTCATGAATGCTTCCCTGATCCTTGCAAATTAAAAATCATCTCTCCTCAGACTTTTTCAACTCTGCTTTTTCTCAAAACATTGAAGCATTCTCCCCTCTATTGTAAATACTATGAACATCTCCCATCACTGTTACTTGCTGAGAATGCCTAAAGGACAGGGACCTTGGTTTATTTATTTGTATTACCTCTGTATATTTTGTCTTACTCTTTAAGAAAAAATAAATTACTACTTCTAATCTATTATTTCCTCAATGCTTTTTGTTGGTTGGTTGGTTGGTTGGTTGGTTGGTTGGTTGGTTGGTTGATTGGTTGGTACTAGAGATTGAATCCAGGGGTGTTCTACTTTTGAGCTACACTGCCTACTCTTTTTAAATTTTTTATTTTTGAATAGGATCTTGCTAAATTGCTGGGGGACCTTGCTAAGTTGCTGAGACTGACCAGAACCTATAATCCTCCTGTCTCAGCCTCCCAAGTACTGAGATTATAGTGCAAGTTTCCTTAATGTTTTTTAAAAGAAAGCATTGACAGAAATGAAAATTATAAAATTTCAATTAAAATTTCATACTTTAACTACCAACAAAAAGCATTATTTTGGGAAAGAATAGTTTTGACCCTGGGTCTATATTAAGTAGGAAATAATATCAGATTATTAAATAGTTTTGCTCAATTTATAAATCATCCACTATGTTCAAGAGACACTATGCCAGGTACTTTAGAAATACAAAGACATAGGGAATTGAAGATGGCAGAATAGAGAGAAACAGCGTGTTTCTGTTGCTCTGAGACTCAGAAGTCAACCAGCAGGAAGACTGCTTCTTGGTAAGAGAAGAAAAGCAGTCAGAACTCAACATAAGAAAGACAGTTGAAACGTGGTAGAATTGGACACAACATAGAGAGCAGAGGAATGAAAAGAGCCCCTCTCATCTCATCTGGTGAGTAGACTGGGGAGGTAGGCACCATCTTGGTGAGCCTGCGCTGGGACTGGCGGCTGCAAGAATCCAGGACCTGGCAGCTCTCAGAGACCAACTCCAGCACAGAAGAGGCAGAATCTTGCAGAGCTAGTGATTGCAGTAAACCATCAACAAAAGCAATCTCATTCTTCTCTCCATGCTCAAATACTTCAAGATTATGACTCCCCAGACTGCCCAGCCAAACTGCTGTGAACTGCTATGGCTGTAGCAGAACTAGAACTGAGAAAAGACAGGCCCTTCCTGCAGGGACCCAAGTAGCTATATCCTGCCTTGTCAAGATCACTGGGAATTTCCAGACCAACCAGCCAAAACCCCCAGTGAACTCCTGTGGTTATAGCTGAAAACAAGAAAACCAAGAAACAACAAGACCTTCCTACAGGGAACTGAGTGACTACATCCTGCCTCATTAAGACCACTGCGAATCTCCAGACAAACCAGACAAACCACTAAGCAAACTCCTGTGGCTAAAGCTGAACTCATCCCCTCCTGCAGGAACCCAAGAGGTACCCATCAAGACCATGAGTTTACAAACCATCCACGTGGGAGCCTGTATAGCAACAGGGACTTATGTGGAGGTGGTAGAAGGGTATTTCTTGCAACCTTGGCTTCACCCTTACAGCTTCACAAAATGCCCTATATCCCTGATTGCAGGGATTCTAACCCTGTCATGTGTTGCCTGGCTTCCTAGGCCTTCCTTGGAAATCTGAAGGGAAGCCCCCATGGTCTCCTTTTCCTAGCAAAGCCAGCAATACATGAGCTTCGAGAGGGACCACCAACAGAAAAGGTAGTAATACACTCCTTAATCATTGCCAATGGGGCCTTTTTAATCACAGCCTCTGGGCCCACTCCATCCGGGCTGCCACTGGTCCCAAGCCCATCTGGGCTGCACCTAGCCACATCGTCATCTATTGCTTCCATCACGGCGACTACTTCCTCCTTCTTTTCAACCATCTCACTTCCTTCCATGACATCATCTTTTTTTGAGCCCCAGCTTTATATATGCCATTCCAGCCAAACTGCAAACTGCTTTACTTTCTGTTCCTGAAATTCATGGTACCGTTCACTGAAAGAACACAACAATACTCATAACGTAGTTTGGATACTTAGCTGTTTTGAGATTTCCTCTGCCAGTTTATTCATCATTCAATCATTAATTCTGGCCTCACACGAAGCTTCAGGACATGGACAAAATGTGGATAAGTTATTTGCCAAAGTGTAATACACATGGCCTTCACATGGAGTCCTCTTTGCAGTCCAAAATCCAAAAGCTCCTGAACACAGTCTCTATTGTCCACCTTTCTAGCCACATTCTGGCTAGAAAGAGAATACACACACACAAAAGATTAACAAAACAAAAACCTGGTTCTTTGAAAGGATTAATAAGATTGATTAAACCCTTAGCCAACCTAACCAAAAGAAAGAGAATCAATCCAAATTATTAAAATAAGAAATGAAAAAGGAGATGTCACCACAGACAGTGAGGAAATTCACTGGATCATCAGAAACTATTTTTTAAATTTTATACTTTAATAAAATAGAAAACAACAAATTTCTAGACACATACAACCTACCTAAATTACCAACACGATATAGAAAACCTATACTGACCAACAGAAAGAAAAGAGATAGAAACAGCAATAAAAAGCTTTGTATCCAAGAAAAGCCTAGGTCCAGATGAATTTCCAGCTGAATTCTATAAAACCTTTACAGAAGAACTAAACCAAATACTTCACAAATTATTCCATGAAATCAAAAGAAATGGAATACTTACAAACTCCCTCTATGAAACCTGTATCACCTTAATTACAAAAACAAAGATCACTCAAGAAAAAAAATTACAGACCAATATACTTGATGAACATAGATGCAAAAATTCTAAACAAAATACTAGTGATATGCATTCAAAACCATATCAAGAAAATTATACACCATTATCAAGTTGGTTTCATCCCAGGGATGCAAAGCTGGTTCAACATATGCAAATCAATACATGGCATTCACCACATAAATAGAACTAAGGACAAAAATCACATGATCACTCAATAGATGCTGAAAAAGCATTTGACAAAAATCCAACACCATTCATGTTAAAAGCACTGCAGAAACTTTGAATAGAAGAAACTTACATCAACATCATTAAGGTAATATATAATAAACCCAAACCAACATCATAATGAGTGGGGAAAAACTAGGGGAATTCCCCTTAAAATCAGGAACAAAACAAGGATGCCCACTATCACCACTCCTTTTCAATATAGTCCTTGAGACTCTTGCCAAAGTCATAAAGCAAGAGAAGGATATCAAAGGAATTCAAATAGGAAAAGAAGAACTGAAATTATCTCTATTTGCAGATAACATGATCCTATATTTAGAAGACAAAAAAAAAAAAAACTCAACCAAAAGACTTCTAGAGCTAATTAACAAATTCAGCAAGACAGCAGGACACAATATCAATCTTTAAAAAACAGTAGCTTTTCTATATGACAACCATGAATCCACTGAGAAAGAAATCCAGAAAACAATTCCATTCACAGTAACCTCAGAAATCATCAAATACCTAGGAGGTAAAAGACTCCTACAATGAAAATCATAAAACATTAAAGAAAGAATTTGAAGAATATCTTAGAAGATGGAAAGATCTCCCTTGCTTTTGCATAGGAGAGGGAGAATTAATGAAGGAATCATTTCCATGGATATTATATACATAGATGAGAATACCAATGCCAAATTCAATATCTTATATGGGAAAGGGAGGATGTGGGAAGGGAGCCGAGGGAAAGTCCACCAAGTGCTGTGTGCATGTATGTCACTAGCACTATTAACTACATTATGCTGTGAGATTATAATGCACCTATAAAATTATAAAAATATAAAGATACAACTCTATACATGAAGAACATAGTCTAACAAGATAAAACTAAATTTTATATAACTTTGGAACTGTGTGAGTACCATATGAGAAAAAAAAATCTGCTGTGGAGATTTAAATAAGTGTAAAACCAGGAGGAAATTTCTATGTAAGAGGCAGAAGCATTTGGACCTTGAAATCACTCAGGCGGGCTTGGATCCTGGCTGACTTCTACAAGTGGTGCAGACTTAGGCGAAACACTTAACCATGCTAAGTTTCACTTACAAAAGAAGAAGAATACCTACATTTGGCTAACATCCCTAAAATATAGTAAATGCCCCCAAAATACCTGAGTTTTTCTATTTCCTATTGGTCTACAAAGAGACCAACAGATTAACCGCAGCTCTTGGTTAGCTTTAACTCCAAGTGTCAAAGGTAGAATGATTTGAATACTCTCACCACATTTCAAATTCACAATCCTAGATGAAAGTAAAATGAAATCAGAGGCAATTAAAAGCCATAGTTCTGGGGCTCTCACATAGCCAGGGATGAATCACTAAAAAGACTGTAAATCTCTCTGTAGATGATTTCAGTTTGGGGTAGTAAAATCAACTGCCATTAATCTAGTATATCAGAGTCACTTCTCCTCAGCTTCTCATGATGATTAATAATTGAGGCCATATCTCACAGTTACAAATATGCCTCAGCCCTGAAATGTTCCCAATAAATTTACCATCTTTCTCAAATGCATGTTTTACTACCAGAACACAGTTTCTTATTACTATTACATTGGCATTGAGAAGTAAGGGTTTAAACAAGTCCAGTAAAAGCACCAAAATAGGTGTTTAATAAGGCTTCCATATGCCATCACCAAGAAGCTCCATTTTTTTATACTTTTATTTATACACTGTAATTAAACTTTGTAGTGAGATTCAAAGTGATATATTAATACATGTACACATCAGTTGGTTACCAGGAAAGTCGATGGGGTGGGAGTGTGCGGTACTGGGGATTGAATCAAGGGGCATTCCATCTCCAAGATACACCCCCAGCTCTTTTTATGTTTCATTTTAAAACAGGGTCTAGATAAATTGCTGTGACTGACCTTGAACCTAGGTCCTCCTGTCTCAGCCTCCTAATTACTGGGATTATAGGCATGTGCTACCACTCCTGGCTTGGAAAGTCTATTTTTAAAAAGTAGTATGAGTCTTCTCACTCCTTGATTCCTAGCTCCTCTGGACCCCCTTTGTGAAACAAACTTCTCCAAGTACAGGAGATTAAAGCATCCTTCAGACTGCAAATATTACAAGCCCAAGGTGACATCGAACTTAATTACAAACCTAGTTGTCTTTACAAGTCTCTTTTTTTAAATCAAGAGATTTATAACAACCTTAACCAAGCCAGATTCTAAGTAAGAGTCAAAGAATCATTGGAATCCACTATTCCTCTAAAAAGAGATAGGAAACCTAATCCTAGGTCTTAATCTGCTCTCAACTACCTGATTTCCCACTGACAAAGGTACCAACTCAATTTTATTCAACAGCATTTATCCAGCTCCTTTATATGCTGGGAATTTTGCTTGGGTATCAAGTATGAGAAGAGCTTAATATATATATATATATATATATATATATTAAACTTAATGCTTAATATATATATGTGAATACTTGAAAAATGAAAGGAGGAAAGTTATGTTACAGGCATGTGCTTTAAAAAGTAGAATAATAAGACATCATAACAAGGTAAAGAGTACCTTCAAAGGAGCTGTTAGGGAAAGAAAAAAAAGAAAGAAAGATGGCACGTTCTGTCCAGCCCGTGATGTCCAGACTGAGGAGCAGGTCACTCTCTTGAGCTCAGCACTATCCTTTATTACCTGGGCAGCTCTCTCCTGTGCCCTGCTCTGAACATAACATAATAATGTGGTCCCTTCCCTGAAGGCTAACAATTCAGACTAGAGAGACAGCTTGTTCTGACACACTCCTAAATAAGCTTCAAATGTACAACAGAGAAACCAGATCAAATCTAAGGAAACAGCATCCGAAACCCAGTAAATCTACAATGACTCGCTGACCTAACTTACGACCTATAAAAATCATTTTTCTTCCAAAGACAACTAATGTACTCAGAGCCACCACTGTGCCAAACATCCAGCTTGATGAATCAGCCAATCCATGATCCAAACATAATGTGGTTTTAAATAACTTTGGAAAATATTTCTGGTCTCTGAAAGAATTTGCATATTTTAGGTGAGGTTTGCACAGCATCTTAAAAATATTTCATTAACTCAAAAAATAACTACTGAATTCCTGCTACATGTACAACGTAGTACAAGATATTGACAAGCATAAACCTTTAAAAATCTGTCCCTAAAGCATTTACTATCAAAAACAAAATTTACAAAGTTAGAACCTAATATTTATTCCTTGCTTCTGATTGCATGTATTTACCCTTATTACATAACTAGATGCAATCATGCTGAAAACAAAAGGGAGACTGAGTTTTATTTTGAGAACGCTCTCATCACAAGATGAAAAAGAAATCAGTATGTGAGCCAAATGCCAGGAGTCAAAAATTCAATCTTATCTATCAATACCAAAAAAGACCACAAAAGGCCAACTGTAAAATCTTACAACTGAGGGTAAAAAAGAAGTGGTCATCACAGACTATATGGAAAGAATTATAGTGTCTGAAGAATCCTAAAAACTTAGGTATGAAGGAAATGAAGAATTGTCTAATACAACTCCATGATTTTATAAAATTGTTTTTAAAATTTTTAATTTATTTTTAACTGCTTCTTAAAAACATAAAAATTTTATGGGGTACCATGTACTGTTTTAATACATATATATTATGTATACATATATTATGTATACATATATATTATGTAATGTTTAAATCAGGATAAACATATCTGTCTCCTTAAACTTTATAATTTCTTCATGATGAAAACACAAAAATCTAACTTTTTAAAATATATAGTACATTATTATTACATGTACTCATCCTACTGAGCAGTAGCACACCAAAACTTCTTACTTCTAACTATAACTCAGCATATATTGTTCAACCTTTCCCATCCCTGCCATAATTTAAATAATTAAATTTTTCAAAATGTTGCCAGATCATTAAAAACACAAATAATAATAAATGCTGGCTAAGATGTGGGAAAGTAGGAACTCTTCTACATTGTTGGTGAGGTTGCAAGTTAGTGCAGCTATTTTGGAGATGAGTGTGGAGATTCCTCAGAAGAATGGGAATGGAGCTACCATATGACCCAGTTATACAACTTCTGGGTATCTACCCAAAGGAATTGAAACCAGACTACTATAGTAACATATTCATGTCTATGTTTATAGCATTACAATTCATAATAGCCACACTATGGAACCAGCTAGGAATTCACCAACAGATGAATGGATTACAAAATTATGGGATACATACACAATGGAATTATACTCCACCATAAAGAAAAACAAAATTATGTTATTTGCAGAAAAATTGATGGAACTAGAGAATATTATGCTAAGTGAGATTAGTCAGTCACAAAAAGTGAAAGGTTGGATGTTTCCCCTCATGTTGGAAAAGAAGAAATTGGGTTATAAAATGGATTCTAAACAAAGGAGGAGAAACCCTAATGGAGTGATGGAGGAGACCTCAGGGAGGGAGACAGGTGGGGGGAGGTAGATTCAATAACGAAAATACTTCAATGGACATGATGTGCATACACAAAATTATCAGTGCCAATCCCAATGTCATGTATGGGGAAGGTGAGGGAACGGGGTGGGAGTTGGGGGGAGGCCCACTGAGTTCTGTGTGTATGTATGCCTCCATCACTCTGAACTTCATCATGACCTGTAATTACAATACACAATAAAAAAACAGTATTGCCAGGCGTGGTGGTAAACACCTATAATCCCAGTACTTGGAAGGCTCAGACAAGAGGATCTCAGATATGAGGCCAGCCTCAGCAACTTAGCAAGGACCTCCGCAACTTAACAAGACCCTGTTTCAAAATAAAAAATAAAATAGGGCTGGGTGTGTACCTCAGAGGCAGAACACCTAGATTATTGTAAAATATATGTTTACAATTATATGTAAGTCACTTAAATCAGTATTTAGCATACTCTAAATGTTCAGCAAGTCTCTTGGGGATATGAATATTGGTAGGGAATGATGTGCGGAAATATTTTCACACTTCAGTAGTCTCCTACCTCACAAACATACAACACTTGATAGTGACTTGCCCTCTAGTTCAGGACTGCTACAAAAATATTAGAAACATGAAATATTGTTTAGGAAGTCATTCATATTAGTGAGGACACATTATAGACCATGATGGACACATATTGGACACGCAGGATCATCCCACTTCTGCTTCCTAGAATGAGGGCCAGCAGAACACTAGCCAAATTGGGAAGGAGCTGGACGGCAATGATGTGACCAAAGGTAACTCACCTCCGGTTCTATGAAGCATTGGTCAAGACAGGGGCCAGAGATCAGAGGAGGTGGGACACCACAGGACCTACAAGCAGCCTACTACTCTAGCTGGAGGGCCTGTCAGCTGGGGTCCAGGCCCTAATTTAAGACTTTTGGTTTCCACCCAAAAAACTTGCCTTTTTTCATGCATAAAGATGTAAGCAAATAGTGCCAAGACACAAGAGGGCGCAGCTCACTTTCTACCTTGATGTTTCATGAGGAGGACGCCCTCCTTCCACTCACCTGGGCTGCTTCACAGCCCAATCAGAACCTCAGGAAACAGCGGTTAATTCTAAAACCTTCCCTTAGCCTCTATTTCCTGAGTATCTAAGTATAAAGATGAAAAAGGATCAGAACATTAAAACTGGTGGTTCGACTTTGCAAGCCTGGTTGGTAAAAGGATAAAGAGAGTCAGGGAGTTACTGCAAGAGAAAGTTAGCAGGTCTTTGAAATTCAGATCCAAGTTTTAAAACAATTTTTAAAGGTTTCAGGTAAAGAATTACTGTTCCAAATAATATATGCATTACTATAGTATCTACTTTTGAATGTGGAGACCACAGCTCTATCCTTTTATAATCCCCGAACCAACAGAATGCCCTGTACTCAATATACCATTAGAAAATAATTGCTGATAGTGATTATGATTATATGTATATATGAATAACTTGAGGTATATCCTCTACATATATTAGTATTGAGTACTTTATTTATTTATTTTTGATACTAAAGATTGAACCCAGGGGTATTCTACCTCCGAGCTACATCCTTTTTATCTTTTATTTTGAAATGGGGTCTCACCAAGTCCTGGAGGGCCTCACTAAATTGCTGAGGCTGGCCTGTGTGATAATCTTAAAAGAAAATCTCATCTCCTCATCTAGTAGTTAACATCTAGTCAGTTATGAGAAGTGAAATTTCTTAACCCAGGTGACACAGATTAAAAGTAACAAAGCCAAGTTTCACAAACAAATAGCTATACTTATAAAGGAAGAGTTTAAAAATAATATCCTTGGATAGGCCACAAAAATAATATGTCTCAGAGCACCAAAGCTCCTAACAAAGAATAAATTACCATTTCCAAATTCCTCTACAGAATACTTCCTTGGTTATGTAGTACATGAACCAAACACAGACAACCAATTCTAGTTTATTAATGATGAAAATTGTTCATTCCAGCAATTCTGACCATATTCCCTGGAGTTCATTTGAACGTGGCTCCACGCTGCAGTACTGACATACATAGAAATGTTCTAAGGGCTCACCTCCTTCTTTTCCCTGACTCTTGTATCAATACTACCATTAATAATATTTCCAATAAAGAATCAAAATTAAAAGCTGCTTTTATCATTTAATAGCCCCAATAATATGCATTCACAGACTTATCTTCAAATTTATAGATTAATGTCATTGAATCTCTTTGCATTGTAGCCAGGCATGGTGGCACATGCCTGCACAAGGATCTCAGGTTCAAAGCTGGCTTCAGCATCTAATTGAGGCCCTCAGCACCTTAGTGAGTCTGTTTCAAAATAAAAAATACGATAGTGAGCCGGGCGTGGTGGCGCACGCTTGTAATCCCAGCATTCGGGAGGCTGAGACCAGAGGATCCGGGTTCGCGGCCAGCCTCAGCTACCTAGTGAGGCACTCCGCAACTTAGTGAGACCCTGTTTCAAATTAAAGAATAAAAAAAATAGGGCTGGGGATAGAATGCCCCTGAGTTCAATCCCCAGTACCGCAAAAAAAAAAAAAAAAAAAAATACGATAGTGCTGGGGGGTCTAGTGCAGAAGTAGAATGTCCCTGGGTTCAATCCCTGGTACAGAAAATTTTTTTCTTGAATTATTAAACAATTACAGTAGATTCCAAATACTTTTCTTGACTATCCTATGATTATAGAAATCTTAATTTTCTAGTACATGCTCAAAATATACTTTGATTTTATCTCTAGAAAATAATAATCTGTGATACATTTTTAACATTTTTATAACAACATAGAACATACACTGAGGAGGTCTTTGTAAGAGAAAAAAAGCAGTTCTCTCTAAGTACTCTTTTTGGTGCTTCCCATTAAAATCATAGAATTTTATACTAATGGATAACACACTAGGAATATTTTATCTAAGTTTCTTATTTTACAGATTGAAATTAAGAAACAGACTTAACATGTCCAAGTATGATATAATGGTAAAGCTGCAGCCTTCTGACTAAAAGATGGTAAGATTCAATTTTATAAAAAGAAAATATTTATATACTCTAAGTATACACTTACCAGTTCTTGCCGCATTTCTTCCACATTAAAACTAAGGTTACATGATTTCTTTCTGATGAAATAGTGGAACCCCACTGAAATTGGAGCTATCCAATTCCTCTTACAGAAATGTATATGTATGTTGTCACATACTTCAATTATGTACCATAGAGTTTAAAGTCTATGATAAAAAGAAAGAGAGCTGAGTGTGGTGGTACACTATCCCAAGACCGGAGGATTGCAGGTTCAAGCCTAGCCTTAGCAACTTAGTAAGTCCTTCAGCAACTTAGTGAGAACCTGTTTCAAAACTTAAAAAAAAAAAAAGTATAAAAGGGCTGGGAGTTATAAAGAAGAATAAAAACATATCATTTGTAGGGAAATGGATAGAACTGGAAAACATTATGTTAAGTGAGATTAGCCAGTCATAAAAAGTAAAAAATTGTATTCTGTCCCTAATATGTGGAAGCTAGGGAGAAAATGGAGCATAAGAGGGACTCCAGATGAAGAAGGAGAAATCTTAGGTGAGCAAAGAAGTTGACTTAACTGAAGGTGATGGGGGGGGAGGGAGGACACCCTAATGCACATGATGTACTTTCACGAACACATCAAAGTCAATCACTAAACTGCACCTGAGAAGGAGGGAGGGCGAGAGAGTGGGACGGAAATTGGGGAAGGGGTTAAATGAGAAATGTGTGCACGTATGCCTTTATCAGCTTGTACCTAACAAAGATGTATGATTACAATGCACCAATTAAAAAAATAAAATTATTTTTTTAAAAAAAAGGGCTGGGAGTGTAGCTCGGAGGTAGAATACCCCTGGGTTCAATCCTCAGTACCAAAAGGAAAAGAAAAAAAATGAGGTTGATTTTATAAATATGCAGGTAGAACCAATAAGATCTAGTAACTGATTGGAAGGATAGATGAGAAATTGAGGTTTATGTTTCCTAGACAATAGCTTGAAGAGGAAACATTATAGTAGGAAACTAGAATCGATTGAGGAGAGAAGATAAGATGGGGAAAAAAATTGTGTTTTGAAAATTTATATGGAACACATTTCTATTTTCTACATTAAACTGCCTGGGTGCATTGACATGGTAAAAATTTTGCAAAATCACCATTACAGACAAGATTTGGTGCTATATGCTTCAGTGTTCGCAGAGAACAAATGACATGATTGTTCATTTACTGAACATCAGGGCAAGATGATCTTCAAGGTAATTTGTGCCTCATTTTAACAGGAATCCATTCTGAATCTGATGATGGCTATTATAAAATTATTTAATCAACTTATAAAATTAACAGACCTCATCATATAAAACAAAATACCTCCTTTATAGTTATATATGCAAGGTTTATAGACACAATGTCAATAAATAAAAGATTCAAAATTGAAGCTTAGCATAGTTGAACATAGTAGAAAATTCTCAAATAAAATGAAAAATGTCATTAAATAGAAACAACCCAACCACCACCACCACACCAAGAAAATAAGGTTAAGAATAATGAAACAGCAACAGTGACATCTACTGTCTGTTTTCTTTAGTTTCCTTAAACTTATTCTATGCTTCCTCTCTTCACCTCCATTCTCCTCTATATTTATCTCTGTTCTCTCTATAACATGAGAAATGCTTTGATGATTAAAAGCATTGTATCTCTTCTATTAATTTGTTCCCACAGAATAATCTGAAGCAAACTATTTTTTAATATATGATCTGTGTCACAGATCTTTAAATACACACACCTTTAAACACTCTGATCAGAGACTTTGTCAAAATTTAGACTGCATAGAAATGGGCTCTATTTTTATGAATCCATTCATTCTAATCCATGAGCTATTGAGAAGTTAATAGTCTTGCTACTATTTGAGGGGGAAGGGTTACTAGCGATTATACCCAGAGACATTCTACCTCCAAACTTTTTATTTTTTTTTATTCTGAAATAGGGTCTTGCTAAGTAGCTAAAGATGGCATCAAACCTGCAATCCTCCTGTCTTAATCTCCCAAGTGCTAGAATTACAGGCATGTACCATTTTGCCTGGATTATTACTACTATTGTTGTTGTTGTTACTTTTCTATCAGTAATGTTTTCTAAAACAAAATAAAATGACCTTAACTTCTAATTATATTATATAAGAAGCACAGCACAATTACCATGATATAAGAGCATTTAGACTCCTCCATGGAAGAACAGAAATGCATGACTTTAGGACTGAGGTCCTAAAGCTGGCTTTTACTACCCCCACTATCAACCTTATAAACAGGAGAAATAGGAAAAACCTTCTATATCCCTCCTAAAAACTCAGCATTCCACCTCTCATGCTGTCTGAAATATCACAATCCTGAATTTGTCACCTAAAGTCCCTACCTGAGTCACAATGTTAGTTTTCATCCTAGAAGAATAAGATGCTAGACCATTAGTGACCAGTAATAGCTCCTTGAAGGGAAAAGGTTAATCAGACAAATTTTCTGCTTGATGGTCACCCAGTGATCTTTTTAGTTGGAAGAGAAAAGAGAAAGGGTTTGTCATTGAGATGCTGGCCCAGGGTCATGGAGAGAATTGAGTAGTCAGGGTGCAAGGACATTAAGGCCAGAGGAAGGAAAGCAAGACAGAAAAGAGTGAAAACATCAAGATACACCTGAAATGATTTACAATATTGCTCAGCTCCCAAAGTACCTGTTAAACAATCTTTACCTAGATATTGGTAAACAGTGACAGAGTGCCAGGAAACAGTGTAAAACAA
The DNA here is from genome assembly GCA_004027655.1 of Graphiurus murinus. Taxonomy (NCBI): domain Eukaryota; kingdom Metazoa; phylum Chordata; class Mammalia; order Rodentia; family Gliridae; genus Graphiurus; species Graphiurus murinus. The sequence goes on from PVLC010017917.1 coordinate 21,083, forward strand.
GGAGGCACACACATGCCTAGCTCTCCAGCCAGGGATGCAAATCCAGAAAATCACACTGAAATCCAAGTGCCCCAAGTATGTTTGTTTCCTATGGGCAGAGGAGCTCATTTTCCTTATACAGAACAAGAAAGAAGCAGGGCTACTCAGTCTCTGAGGCGTGACAAATGACATGCTTCCTCCACCGACAGCACTCACCACAAAACAGAATCCGGGAAGGCTGATCTCAAAGCTCCACAGAAGAGAAAACAATGTGTATATAAAGGTTATTGGCTTGATAAAAGGAAATCCATTTTTTAAATGACAGTATAAAAAATCCCCTATTGGCAAGGAGCAGTTTTCATTCTGGGGGAAAGTGAAATTCGAGAGCTCCTATGGGAGAAAGAGATCATTTGCTCTGTTTATACTTGCCTGAGCAGACACATTCTAAATTGATCATCAGTGAAGAATAGGGTAAACCTTCGGGAGCAAGTGTGCCTGTGCTCTTGCTCTTGACATTTGAGAAAAATTTATAAGGAACCTTTATCTAAAAACAAATCTCCTCTGATACCCAGTAAAGGCAGTCTAGTTCAGCAATCTAAGGTCATGATGAAAGTATTAAGCTAATGACATGATGTTTCTCAGTGAAATCATTATTTTATCATTTAACCTCTAAAAATAACATCATTAAGCGGATGATCAAAGCAGGCACTGCAGAAAGCAATGGGTATACAAAGATGAGCAAGCTACGCATACTGAACCACAGAGCTTTCAGCCTAAAACACAAATAGAACATGAACACCTGAGAAAGAAAGAAATGTTCTTTCCTGTGATTTTACGGACCTCCATCACTAGCTGAAGGATGAGTTAAAAGATCTTCTTGGTTCTTTTCATTGTTTCACATTTTTCCACTGTTTATTCAATGTCCATGTAAAAGAATTTTGTATGTGTGTGGTGCTGGGAATTCAACTCAGGGGGTTCTATATCTAAGCTACACCTCAAGCCCTTTTTTATTTTTTATTTTTAAACAGGGTCTAAGTTGCCAAGAGCCTCGCTAAATTTCTGAGGCTGTCTTTGAACCTACTTTCCTCCTGTCTCAGCCTCCCAACTACAGAGATTATAAGCATGCACCACCACACTTGGCTTAAAATTTTCTTTAATGGGGATTTGGGGTCTAAGGTAGGCACCAAGGAGGAAGTAGGCAGTTTTACATAGGAAAATCAGGAAACGTATCCAGAAGGGAAAAGGGATACATCTTTAAAATTGAGAATACATTCAAAATATGGATTCAGGAGAAACAGGTATTTTACACAGAGAAAGATGTAAAAGGAAGAACTATAAAACAACATAGCATGTTATGAAAATCTAGTTCTGTATGGCTGAAAATAGAGAAAGCTGAGGAAGAAGGAGACTGATCCTGAAAGGGTCAGTGTGGCATGGTTCAGTTAAATTCAACTTCAACTTTATAGCCATTTTGTTTCTTAAATATGAGCAGAGAGAAACCTTCTTGATCCTATTTACTCATAAGAAAAGTATCTTAGATTTTACCCCCATTAATTTGGAGAAAAGGAACCATAAAAAATAATTTTAAATGAGTCTTGATAAATTATTTCAAAAAAATTAACAGTACAGTAAATGAGAGCATAAAGTAAAGACAATGTCCTGATAACTAGTTTAGGGTTTATCACCTTTAATGCCTTCTTTGTATACTTAGTGCCTCAGATGTGTTTATCTGTAAGTTGCAGCCTTAGCAACTGGAAAAATAAACCATTCTGAGACACCAGTGGTCTTCATTAAACATTCATCCAGATGGAAACATCCCATTCATTCAGTACTTGCTCAGGGGCAGGAAGAGCTGAGCCCTTCCCCAAGAACTTGTGTGCTGAGACTTAATAGATCTGGACAGACATTTGGTAAGGGCTGTAGGAAAAGCTTTTTGGATCCAGCTGAAGACCTTATGAGTTCTTCTCTCTTGATTGCATCTGTGACAGGCAGGCACCTCCTGAAATGAGAATTTAGGTGATCTGTGCAAGGAGAGCTCACACCCAGAGTCCTGACAAAGCTGACTCAAGCATTTGGGAGGCTGAGACAGGAGGATCCGGGTTCGAGGCCAGCTTCAGCTATCTAGTGAGGCACTCCGCAACTTAGTGAGACCCTGTTTCAAAATAAAGAATTAAAAATAGGGCTGGGGGTGTAGCTCAGAGAGAGAATGCCCCTGAGTTCAATCCCCAGTACCACACACACACACACAAAAAAAGGTGAGACATTGGTCCAAGTCAACAATGGCTCTAGTGTGAATTACATCTTGGGTATCATGTGTCTTGCAGATAGTGTAATGCTCCTTAGGATAACAAAACTTGGGAGAGTGAAGGCATTAGTAAATACTACAGAGGTTAGGAATGAGGAGATCTGGGGCTATGTTTTAGTATCTGTTCATGTCTTTCATTTATATAGTGTATGATACTTTATATTTATGGGACAACTATATGGTGAGAATAGAAGAAAAATACATTGGAAAAATGAAATTGTGCATGTAGTCACCCTTGCATAGACATACAAATTTTTTTCCATCAGAACACATGAAAAAGCTTCTCTTATGTAACATTAATTTATTATTCCTATTTCATTCTTTCAAAACTGAAGCTGTTTCTAACAAACTTCAAGGCAATGCCTATATCGCTGATATATGAACTCCACTTGTAGTAGCAAGGCACAATCATCATTTACAACCTGTCACAGGAAATTGTTCCTAATTCCTATACAGGAGAGATTCACTCATGTGTTAGCTCTCCATTGCTGTGACAAAATGCCTGAAATATATCAACTTGGAAGAGGAAAAGTTTATTGGGGCTTGTGGTTTCAGTGCATAGCCACTTGGCCCTGATGCCTTTGGGCCTGTGGTGAGGCAGCATATCATGGCAAAAGTGCATGCAGAGGAAAATGCTCCCATGAGGGTCCCAGGAAGTAAAGAGAGGGGCCAGGGCACCAATATCCCCTTCAAAGTCACCGCTTAATGGTCTATTTTCTCCGACTCATTTCTCCCACCACCAGCCTCAGGCCAAGCTTTTAGCAAGTGGCCTTTGAGGGACTTTTATATCCAAACCATAGCAACCCAGGAGACTTGTAGTTTCTGGTCCCCAGTGGGGCATTCATGTTTCTCTGGGTTTCTTTGTTCACTATGCACTCTCTATCATAACTTTATCACCAAATTGAACGTGGTTCTGAGGAGTGCAGTTAAACCTACACTCAATAAGAGCCAGTGCTGCTCAGCAGCAGAATCAAGAATCCTGGTTCAGACAGGTATAAGTCCAAAACCACTCCTGCCTACCTAGCTAAATGACCACGGGAAAGGATTTTAACTGGTCTGAACCTTATTTTCCTCATCTGTAAAATAAAGATGCTAATAGTAGATACTACACATGTCCAGCCTGAGGACCGCACAAAATAATCTAATCCATGCAGCGCTGCCTGGTAAGCATTCAATGAATGCTAGTTATTGATATTACTGCAATGCTGCAGCATCTATAATACACCTGCTGTTTCCTCTCTATTGATGATATGGCATTTGAGACTTTAAACTCACAAGTGGACCAATGTAGTAGAATATTTTGCTATCACAACAACCATGTGTACACATCTTCTAGGTATGTTCATCTTTTTATTTCTTACAAACACTAAGACCCAGTCTCTACATGTATATTTTAGCAAGGAGGGTATTTACGGTTCTTTTGGGGGGTCCCTGAAAGTCTCTATTAGTCAGAGCTTTTACTGGCAAGCAATAAGAGTTGAATTGAGCTGGTTTTAGAATAAAAGAATTTATAGAAAGACATTAGCTAGCTCACAGAATCCTTGAGAGGGCCAAAGACTTGAGGGTGAATGAACAGGATCAATGAGTTAAGAACTATACAGTGAGAAAAAGGGCATAGCATATTGTGTATCTGTCCTAAGAAACTCCTTTGTAGCCCTACTCGCCAGTTAATCCACTTGACTCTATTCTATTTTGCAAATCTAATGAAATGTCAGTCAATGGCTTCAACACTTCTTTTTTTTTTTTTTTTTTACTTTTGAGATGAACTAAACCCTTTTATTTCAGTTTTTCATTTGAGCAATTTTAGGCTTACAGAAAAATTTAATTGAAGGAACAAAAAGTAGCCAGGCATGGTGGCACATACCTATATTCCCAGTACTTGGGAGGCTGAGACAGGAAGATCATGGGTTGGAGACCAGCCTGAGCAATTTAGTGAGACCCTGTTTGAAAATTAAGAATAAAATACAGTAGGGGGTGTAGCTTGGAGGTAGAATGCCTCTGGATTCAACCTTCAAAGGAGAGAGAGATAGAGAAAGAAAGAAGAAAAAGGTACAAAAGGCTCTCTCCCCACCATTACCTGACACTTGCAGTTTCCCCTATGTTTAATTGATATATAATAAGTATTTGTATTTATGAGGTACAGGAACACTTGATTGTGAATCCGAGAAATCTCCGAGAGTCACTCTAGAAAAAGTCACCTTCCCAGCCATGCTTATAAAAGATCAGGTCTCCCTGTATGCAGCCACCATCTGCTTTGACTCAGATATAAAGAGCACTCTTGTACTATTCTACAGCAGCAATGGAGGGGAGGGATGTAATTTATCACTTCCTGGTGAAGACTAATCTAGAAGTGGGATGGGTATTTAGTGAACCAACCTATGCTATTTGTGACAACCTATTTCCTATATTTTGGGGATTCTCCACTTTATGATTGATGTAGGTGGCAGAGCCTGTCACATACTACAAAAGACAGAACAACAGATACTCATCTCCTTAGTGGCTCTCCAGCTAGAGCATAGTCCCACGACCCAGGTTCCATCAATCATATATATATCCACAGTGGATCTTGAAGTGTGAGGCAGTGAAGCAAAGTGGAGGAGAATGTGAGCAACTGACCTGGCAGATAGGAGTTGGAGTGTGATCATATTCCTGGAGTAACAATTGCAGCAATGCTAGTGGCCCCATTCCTAGGTCCATGACTACTGATGTCAATAATACAAAGTCCCAGATTCAGTGGGCACAGCAATGGTGCCTAATGGGACATGATTTGGGGGCATTGTTTCTAGAGATTTTGTGCAAATTAGTGTACTTATTATGTGCTTATGTTTTGCTTTAACTTAGAACATTACTAAATAAATTGGTTCTAGTTGTAGCTGCAGGCAACAGTCCTTTTGAAAAAATTGGATGAAAAAATAAAAAGTGAAAATCCAGTGTGGATTAAAGGATGAGAATTTGGAAGTCCATAGCATGAACTCACCTTAAAGAAGTCCTCATTGAAGGCAAGACTAACAAGCATGGAGCCCACCATCTCCGAAGTATATGAAAGACATGAGGAATTCAAGAACCATGGGGCATGAAGTGTTTCTAACAGTGCTATACTGCTTAAAGGAAAAGAATGACAAGCTGAAATCACAAATTCTTGGCTAGAGGCATGAAGTGAAATCCCGTGTTTCTCTGACTGCTAAAAGAATCTCTTATCGCTTCCAGCCGCAGGGCTGAGATAACTGAAAATCAAACTCCAACTTTGATCCTGCAGGTTTCTAAATTATAATGTCAGTTGAATTCACAGCCCACTGAGATCATTTATGAGAACGTAAAAGCATTGATCAGGCTAGAACAAAACTGAGATGCAGAATGGGGGAAAATGGATGGATTTGGATGTCATAAGTACCCTAAACCCACCAAATCCCATGGCAGTCCCTTGCTGGCCAGAGAAGTCTCATTCCTTTTGTCTGGTAAGGCATAGAAGGAATAAATTATCTATGGTGACGGAGGTGGCTGTCACAAAAATCAAGTGTTTGGGGAGCAGGATAGCAGAGCTGATGGCGGCTTCTGGGGCCAGTTGCTAGTGATGTCGACAGTGCAAACTGCAGTTCTTACCAGCACTGACAGTGATGCCCCCACTGAGCTAGTTCTGAAGCATGATTTTGACTGTTGTTTCCAGCTGCACAATCCCAAGACTGCTTCTCTAGCCCAATAAATAATTTTCTTCCCAAATCAGCCAAATTTGGTTTCCGTCACTTGCAGCTATGAACTATATGCTTAAAATTTTCAATAATGGCTTTTTATTTTACCCTCGACCCTGCCCTCTTATCAAAAGTGTGGCCAAGGTATAAAACATTTCAACTCTATTTGGTTGCTTTGGAACAATAATTCCATAACCGTCTCCATTTTCCTTACAATAAGAACTCAGGTTCAGAGTTATGGGCTCCCTGCCTGTAAAATTTAATAAGAGATTCATGGTTGTTTGCTACTTACAGAGAAAATTTATTTCTGTCTGCCTTTATCCATCCTTGTCTCTTTTATATGCAATATTATTATTCAGAGTTTTCCAGTGAATTATCAGAGAAAAAGCAAACACAAACTGTTCCCTGTGTAGCAGCAGTCATCTAATTTATCAAATCATAACTTACAAATTCCAACATGAGCAACTGCCTGGTCAGTCTAAAACCATGTCAAAATAAATGCCTGATAAACAGTCACAATCCCTTAGAAAATGTATGGCAAAGGCTCTCAAAACCTTCAGCAAAGGGCTGTATTGGTTGATGGCAGGGCCTGTTGATCAAACAGAGCCTATTCCCTCTTGATAAGGCTGAGTCCTTGAAAATCTGAATATATATTATAAAATATACATATTATATTTTCTATGAAGAAAGAGCTGTTTTACTTCATCAGGCCCATGATAGTTCACTGTCCTCATAGTCATTCTAGCAATTATTATTTCCTATATAATCTGTCTTCCTTTAAGAATAATATCTATTTATTGTAGAAATAGTTTGCACTTTTTAAATCATGGGTTCCTGACCTCTTGACTAAATTATGGGATCTTCTAGTAATCTGAATCTCAAATGATGGGATCCCCCAATACTGTAGTTTCTCCCTCTCAAATATCATCACAGTACCCTTCCTCTCCACCATCACTAGCACACATTTATTCCAAGTGCCCATCTCTCCCCACCAAAACTAATGCAAAAGCATCCTGACCAATGTCCCCACCTCCAGTCTCACCTGCCAGTTCTCCATCCTACATTCTGTGCCAAAGGATTCTTCACCTGGTTGTCTATTGCTGATCCCCAACACTGGCCTCAAGAAGCATCCCCTGCCTCCTACTGTGATATCCATCTCCTCTTGCTGCTGGGCACACTTCTTGCACCATTGGCCACATTGTTGGAATCACACACACACACACACACACACACACACACACACACGCACACACGCGCGCGCGTGCGTGGACATATACCCCAGACAGTAAGATCATGAGGAAATGGATTATCATTTCATCCATCTATCCCCAGCATAGCCCACAAAACATACTGGGTAATAAAGCCAGATGTGGTGATGCGTACCCGTAATCTCAGTACTTGGGAGGCTGAGACAGCAGGATCTCAGGTCCCTGGCCAGTCTCAGCAACTTAGTGAGGTCCTTCACAGCTTACTGAGACCCTGTTTCAAAATAAAAAAATAAAATAGGACTGAGGTGTAGCTCAGAGGCAGAATGCCCCCTGGGTTCAAGCCCCAGTGCCACAGAAAAAAGGTACTCAGTAAAATGCTTGAAACAAAATTTAAATATTTAGAACTTTTCCAGACTTGAAAACAATTATTAAAAATTCATATTTTCAAACACCAACCAAGAGGTAGAAAAAAATTAACTCCTAGACATAATATTGTGAAACTTCAGAATGGAAAATATTAAAAACAAATAGAAATAGAAAATACATTAGAAGGCAATATTATTTATCTAATTATTAAAAATGTATGATCATTGTGTAAACTCAGATAATATTCAAAAGTATTTGGAAGAAAATAAGAATGACTACTAACCTCATCACAGAGAGATATCCTGAGTTACTACTTTGTGAGTATATCCTTTCAGTCATTTTTCTATGTAGGAACACTTTACCTCAATATATTTTCACAAATTTTAAATGATATTTATCCTATTAGATGGTTTGCTTTTTTCACTTTGTGTAAGCTTCTAATGAGTATTTGTGTGTGTGTGTGTGTGTGTGTGTGTGTGTGTGTGTGTGTGTATTTTGCTGGGGATGAAACTCATGCACATTCTACTTCTGAACTACACCCCCAGTCCTATTTTATTTTTTTATTTTGAAACAGTGTCTCACTAAGTTTTGGAGGGCCTCACTTAGTTTCTGAGGCTGGCCGTGAACCTGCAACCCTCCTGCCTCAGCCTCCGAAGTACTGAAATATTACAAGTATGCACCACCACATCTGACCTAATCAGTATTTTTTCACCAGAAAAGAATGTCAATTTTGATGTCATGTTCCCCTTATGTTTTTAAAGTTTAAATTTTTAAATTACATTCAGAATAAATCATGCATGTATACAATAAAGAAAATATATTTAGAAAGAAGCAACCTTTACTTGACAATCAAGAACAAAAGCCAATGAAATAATAAAAAGAAAAGCAGTGAAATTACTATCAATCTAGAACTCTATACTCATGTAAAATATTATTCTAGAGTGAGAGTAAAATTTAGAGCTTTTAGGATAAACAAGACAGCATAACAATCATGAACTCCTGCTGACAGGACTACTAAAGATAGGCATTTTTTTGAAACATAAAGTATATATACACACACACACAGCAAGAGAGAATTTATAAGGCCAAAAGCTGACCCTGAACAAATACTAATAAAGGATGCAAGACAGCTGGGCACCATGGCATGTACCTATAATCCTAGTACTTGGAAGGCTGAGACAGGAGGATCGCAGATTCAAAAACAGCCTCCGCAAGCAGTGAGACTCTCAGCAACCTAGTGAAGATGCTTTTTCTAAACAAAAAATAAAAAGGATGGAGAGCATAGTTTAAAGGTGGAATGCCCCTGGGTTTAATCCCCAGTATCTCAGAGAAATAAATGAATAAATAAATAGATGATAGATAGGCAGATAGATGGGTGGATACAAGCCACTGGCAAATTGATTAAGAAGGAGAAAAACAAAACAATCTCAAACAACAATACTAAGAATAAAAATTGATGTAACAATTTATTTTACAATATATTCCATTTCTTCTTTCAATTCATATTATGAAGCATCTACTACATGACATAGTATTCTAAGTGTGAAAGATACTATCTGGGAAAAGTAAAGAGCCTAAATTTAATGGGGAAGGATAGAAAATAAATAAAATATTTTTAAAGCTGGGTGTGGTGGTGCAGGCTTATAATCCCAGTACTTGGGAGGCTGAGATCAGAGGATCTAGGTTCAAGGCCTACTTGAACTTGGCTACTTAATGAGGCTCTCCACAACTTAGTGAGACCCTGTTTCAAAATAAAGAATAAAAAAATAGGACTGAAGGTGTAGCTTGGAGGTAGAATACCCCTGGGTTCAATCCCCAGTACCACAAAAAAAGTAAAGAAAATAAATAAATACTTTTAAAGTTGATAAATGCCAGAGAGGAAAATAAAATAAGTAAATTAGAGGTGGGAAATTAAAATGAAATTTTTTATATTTATTCCAAATATTTTTATATTTGTTCCAAGACAAACAGAAACTAAACGAATTCACGACTACCAAGCAAACACTAGAGAAAATACTTAAAGAAGTAAAACACAAAGAATAAAAAGAAGCAAGTACCAGAACCAGAGAAGGGACAGCTAAGTGAAGGAGAAATAACAGTACATCAAACAGAAAATATAACTCAAAATGACAGGAAAAAATAATCTCTCAATAACAACATTGAATGTCAAAGGACAAAACTCCCCAAATAAAAGGCATAGACTGGCAATGTAGATAAAAGAACATAATCCAACTATATGCTACTTGCAAGAAACTCACCTTACATGCAATGGTATCCATACACTAAAGCTGAAAGGATGGAAAAAGATGTACATGCAAGTGAAAACAAGGAGTGGTAGCAATGCATATCTGACAAACCAGACTTTAAGCTAAAACTTACCAGAAAAGACAAAGCAGGTCACTTCTTAATTTAAAAAAAGAACAATCCAACAAGAAGATATAATAATAGTCAACAATTATTTCCCCATGTGGGTGCACACACTGTTATAAAACAACTCTTCAGAAGATTAGGTCTCAAATAGACCCAAATACAATAATTCAACACACTGCTCACACCACTAGATTGATGTTCCAAGCAAAAGATGAGTAAAAACTCATCAGACCTAAATAAAACTATAAACCAAATAGACCTAATAGACATATACAGAATATTCCAATCAATAGTACACTTAGCCAACCTAGCCAAAAGAAAGAGACAATCAACCCATATTATTAAAATCTGAAATTAAAAAGGAGACACTACCACAGACAGTGGAGAAATCCACTGGATCATCAGAAACTAATTTGAAAACTTTAACTCCAATAAACTAGAAAATGTAGACAAAGTTGACAGATTTCTAGACACATAAAACCTACCTAAAATTGAACCAAGATGATACAGAAAACCTAAACTGACCAGTAGCAAACAAAGAGATAGAAACAGCAATAAAAAGTCTTCCACCAAAGAAAAGCACAGGTCCAGATGTCTTCCTAGCTGAAGTCTACAAAACCTTTACAGAAGAACTAAACACTTCACAAGTTATTCTGTGAAACTGAAAGAGATGGAATCCTTCCAAACTACTTCTATGAGGCTAGTATCACCTTAATACCAAAACTGAATAAAGATCTCTCAAGAAAAGGAAATTACAGATCAAAATCATTGATGAACATAGATGCAAAAATTCTAAACAAAATACTAGCCATATACATTCAAAACCATACCAAAAAAATTGTACACCATGACCAAGTTGGTTTCATTCCAGGAATGCAAGGCTGGTTCAACACACACAAGTCAATATGCATCATTCACCACATAAATAGAACTAAGGACAAAAATCTCATGTTCATATCAATATATGCTGAAAAAGCATTTGAAAAAAAATCCAACACCCATTCATGTTAAAAAAAATTGCAGAAAATCAGGATAGAAGGAACATACCTCAACATCATTAAAGCAATATACAATAAACTCAAAACTAACATCATATTGAATGGGGAAAAAATGCAGAAATTCCCTTTAAAATCAAGAGTAAGACAAGGAGGCCTGCTATCACCACTCCTTTTCAATATAGTCCTCAAGACTCATACCAGAGCAATAAGAAAAGAGAATAATATCAAGGGAATTCAAATAGGAAAAGAATTAAAATTATCTCTATTTGCAGAAGACATGATCCTGTATTTAGAAGACCCCTCCCCCCCCCAAAAAAAACTCAACCAAAAGGCTATTTGAGCTGATTAACAAATTTGGCAAAGTAGCAGGATGCAAAATCAACCTAAAAAAAAAATCAGTGGCTTTTCTATATCCCAACTATAAACCCAGTGAGAAAAAAAAAAAATCCAGAAAACAATTCCATTCACAATAACCTCAAAAACAATAAAATACCTAGGAATAAACCTAACCAAGGAGGTAGAAGACTTCTACAATGAAAATTATAAAGCACTACAATAAAGAAAGAAATTGAAAAAAGAAAGGTAGCCACACCATCTCAACCTGCCCACTCAGTCTGGAACTGGCAGGTAGCCATGCCAACTCAACCCATCCTCAAGGTCCCAGAATTGGTAGGCAGCAGCACCATCTCAACCCACCCACAGGGTCCCAGATCCTGTGGGTAGCCACACCACCTCAACCTGCTAAGTGCAGTACAGGAACAAGAAGCCAGTGACTAAATGTAGAAAGAGAAAAAACCACTACAGATCTCCACATACAAAATGGGCGGCATCTTCCCACACATTCAACAGAGACCCAAATACCTGGAATAGAATCTGCAGCAGCAGCACACCAGCTCACCTCTCCCTCCAGA
>PVLC010017918.1:0-32887 GCA_004027655.1 Graphiurus murinus
CTTAATGAACATCTTTATCATTTATTCGAGTATACAAAATAAATTTCTTTTGGTGTTGGTATGTTTAACAAATACTAGGCTAGGAAATATATCTAATTTTTTAATCAAAGGAAATACTTTGATTTTAGATTGAAAATGTAAAACGTAATATGCTGTGCTTTGTGAAGCACAACAGACTTTAAGCAGATCTAAAACAATCGGATTAAAAAAACAAATATGACTATCTTTATTTATGTGTGTAACTAGAGTAAAAAGGCTCAATTTTTCAGATACCCAGAAATGATTTATAGCTTGCAATTACACACTCCATTCAATATAAACAGGATCATAATTCATATTACATAATCTAGGCTGCATTTGAAAATACATAATGCTATTCTGAAAATAAATGTTTTCCTTGTATCATCTCTCATGTGCAGAACCTTAACCTTAAAGCAGTTAAAAAAAAAAGAATTAGTAATTTATATCATTAAGTCCCAGGGAAGGAAAAGGAGAGTACTTTTAGGGAGGGGGCCTGAAGTTGTAAAAACTTTTAAAAGCAGAAAATCTGAGCTATTGTTATGGAAAGAATCTATTTTGTTATGGAAAGAACAAAGGTCTGTTCTAATGAATGCATCTACTGTACTTTGCAGCACTTTGAAAATTAGAGAAAAGCAAGCCAGATCTTCACTGTGGCTCAGAAGCATCAGAATGTAAAGGCATGAAGAAAAGAATGGAGCGAATCCAAAAGCTGACAAAATAAGAAGTGGCAACCAAAGGCAAAACTCAAGAAGAAGCTCCACGTCCTTAGAAGTGGAGCCTGAACATTTTGGTAGAATTAACAAAAACGAACGTTAGAGAAGAATCGTAGTATTTTTCTTTTCTTTTTCTCCTTTCTTTTACATTTCTAAAACTAGAAAAAGTACCAGAATCTATCATTCACCGTTCAAAGAGAGGAAAAATTAGGGATCCAAACCCAGGAAAATGTTCTTCTAGGATAGCACTTTTCTAGGAAATGTCATATATTCCTGATCTTCTCTTTTATTATACTAAATATCATGTATTATTACCACAAGCAAAAATGACCCCTAGTGTTAGGAAGTAGATATTTCTTTACAGTGAATTAATTACAGACACCAACTATCATTTATAACTATAGGAATGTTGGTATATATGTTTCATCTATGCTGCTTTAGCCAACACAGAAAGGCACAAAGTGTACAATAAATGAATCTCCTATTTCTTGCCCATTAGATAAAACAATATATGATTCCCAGACCAACTCAAGCACTTTTAGATTTTTGTCTTCCAGAAACTACTTTTCTGTCTTTATATAATATGTGTTTATGTGCTACAAGGAGGAAAAAAGAAAGGAGTTTTTCATACAAATTCTAGTAGCATCATCAAGGATAATGTGTGCAAGAATTTCAAGGCAAATTTCTTGAGTAGTAAAGTTACCTACATATGGGAAATCCTAGCTTTTATGGACTAAATGGAAAAGTACTCAAGTTGTTTTAACTGGGCAAATTATTTGATATATTATAAGGGGATTCTAAAATTTATTAGTATTTAAAAGCACTTCTGTCATTGTACCTACACAAACGAATTCTGTGGCAGCCACTTGATTTTTATATCTTGAAGGACAAATTTAGAGGGAGAAATATAATGTTAAGGACTATAGGTCTCATCATGTATTAAAGAAGTATAAAACATATTGTAAAGAGGTCTTTACTAAGAAACACGCTACTAAAAGAGGGTTGCAGTAAGATTCCAAAATTAATAACCAAACTATTTTTTTGTATTTGTAGCAAATTAGACAGTAAATATCAGTCAGTGTGATTTGGAGAAGAAAGGAAGGATTACAGAAAAAAAATTAATAAAAAATCCCCATTGGTTATAATTAATATAAAACAAAACAATAAAATATAGAATACAGGCATATGTTTAAGCTTTTTAGAAGCTATCAGTCATTAATGAGATAGATACTAATGTTACAAATAAGAGTTTTCATTTGTACTTCATTATTTGTAAGTGAAAAATAGAATTGAAAAATTAGAACTAAGAAAATGCAGATTTCTGATACCAGTTAAACATAAAAATTACTTACCGATCATCCAAGCACAATGTAATTAATTTCAGAAAAAACTAATACTACATACATATGAATATTAAAATATACCAAACTACTGTCAAATACATGTTTGAATCCTGCTCTAAGCCTAATTTGTAAGCTTTCCTGGAAGCTTCCTATGTGCTTACTGCTACCAGTGTAATTATCTAAGAAGAATATGCCATGATGATAAACTTCATTACTCAATAACATTAGTAAACATTAAAATATTTAAAGAATACTGTGCTGCATTATGGTTTATTCTATTTAAATCTTACAATTACAGCAGCCTTTTCTACTTGCATTTCTCTATGGGGTGAATTGAGAGGATTTGATAATCTGCCGCTAATGCAAGCTGATATTATAGTCATATGACCTAATTAAACATCAAGATTCATATTTTAAGTATATAATTACCAGAGTGTCATTTTTAAAAATGTAATTACTAGTTTCTACTTTAATAGAAAAAATTGGCGTGCATGTCAACAGACTATGGAAAGTTTTCTGGAAAATGTTTTTCTTCTCTGATTGTAAAGAAACAATGAAAAATCTCAGTATTGAACCCCATTATTAGTATTATTTTCAAGGGACAGATTCCCTTGTCCTTCATCATTGTGGCAATTTATGCTTCCAGAATTACATATGTGTCATTTCTTCTTGTCACTTGGAATCCATTCATCTTCTATAAAGAAGCATATTTTCATTTTTGGCATTTGAGAAATCTATATACAACATTAGTGTGATGTGTAAGTGAAGCAACAAACTTCCATTATTTTAAAACAAAGTCTATTCAAAGATTTGGGGCTTCAGGGAAGAATTCTTCATTTCTGAGTTGCATAAAATCATTCCTAATTACCTCTTAGTGATTTCAATATCACAAATCCCTTCTGATTAGCCCTCTTAAAAAAAGAGACAAACCCGCTTTGGAATTGTTTGGCCCTGTTGGAAGCCCTGTCTTGGAGAACGACAGATGATGTAATTAAATTGAATCGTGTATTTTCCATAGAAAGGAAGCATGATACTGGAACTGATGCAAGCTATATACTCATTTCTATATTTAGACTGCTCAACCTCCACAGGGCCGCAGCTCGCTGACCCACCAACCGAGTTAAGGGATCATATGTAGCTTTTTAACTTTAAAAATATGGAAAGGCAGGGGAAAAAAAAAAAAGAAAGTGGCTAAAGAAATGGCTGATGAAATGTCGCCCTTTTAAAGAAACATCCTTCCTCCCTTTAGTGAAAGAATGTCCCCACAAATGGCATTTTCCCACTTAGAGGATTGATTTACTTAGTGGACTATAGAAAAGTCTGGGGAAACAGTTAAGTTTAAAATCCAAAAAAGAGATCCAGGCAAGAAAGCAAAATCTTTAAGTTCACTGAGGAGCACATGCCACATATGTCCATAAATTCATAAGTGAAAACACAAATGTGATATTTAAGGGAAAAAAAAATGCCCTTTGTTGTTCACTTTGTTAAGAAGTGCAAACTGGCCAGGTTTGTAATCCCAGCATTTGGGAGGCTGAGACTGGAGGATCCGGGTTCGCGGCCAGCCTCAGCTACCTAGTGAGGCATTCTGCAACTTAGTAAGACCTGGTTTCAAAATAAAGAATAAAAAATAGGACTAGGGGTGTGGCTTGGAGGTAGAACACCCCTGAGTTTTTTGAGTACTGCAAAAAAAAAAAAAAAAAAAAAAAGTGCAAACTGGAGATTATGAGGGCAAACCAGATTTTATCATGCCTACATCTAGCACATTAAAAACAAGGAAACAAATCACTACGCATTTCTCAACATTTGATTATCTTTATGTTTGTATTAAGGACAGTATTTCGTAATGTTCTTGCCTTCCAGTTTCTCTTCATTTATTTCTACTTTTCTACCACCAAACCATAGTGGTCACCCTAGCTCTCAACTGGGCTGTGTTTCGAAACCCTCAGCATTGCACTCTGGGTTGAAAATATACTATCTACATTTTACCTGTATGATCACAGAATAAATCCCTGCCACAAAGTCCCTCAAAATCAAGGGGTTAAAAATTACCTATCAATGGTTGTATAAACTCTAGAGTAAGTTGACATTAAGAATCAATGAACATTAAGTTTAGAATGATTGTCTAAAACTAATAGCAATAGATTATTTACAGGCTTGGTGATTGTAGGTGTTTAAATTTCCTAAGTATTTGTTGTCTAAGTATTCAGCATTATAGTTAACCTAAAGAATAAAAGGACTGCATGTGGAATAGTAACACTAAGAGTATAAAAGAAAATAATTTGACTTGGAAATCTATAATCTTGACAAATTTTAACTATGATTACCCACTCTTCCATAGTTGTAGATATAGTACAGATATATTGAAAGAGCAATCTTCTTTGAGACATATATACAAATAAATACATGGATTTACCTTTTGAATTTGTAAAAATGATTATGAATCCTTTTCCTATACACATGATATGTGAAATATACTTAAAGAACAATCATATAATTATAACTGTATGCATATTTCAGGCTCAAGATGACTAAAAATTTGAAGTATTTCTTATTCTCAATACTCCCTTTCTATATAGTAATTTTAGTGGCATACTGGAATAACAAAGGTGAAATGTTCTGTATGAATATGTTTTGCTATTAAGATACCAATTAACTACAGTATCATTTGACATAAGATGATTTTGTTTTTCAGAAGAGTAAGAGTAAAGAGAATTTGTTTTTATAAATTGTATTTAAAAAAAAAAAAAACCACCAAAATACTCTAGGATTGGTTTTATAGAGGATAAAACCAAAGCCCACACTCACCACCTCAGTCAAACCATGCTGACTGCGCTGCTGTGTCCACCCTGTGTAGTAGTCTGCCACCTTGTGGCGAATTATGGAAAAACAGAGACCGTGTCCGCTCAGTCTGTTTCTCTTGGTTTTCTTAAACCTCCCTTTTAAAAAAAACTGATGAATTAAACCAGTTTGACAATAAGCCTGTTGCTGTGGAAAACACTGGATAGTTTGTGACTTGCTCATTTGATTTTGCCTCATTCCAAAGCATTGGCACAAACTAGTCATAAGATTAATGGGGTCTGAAGAAGTTATTGATTGCTAAATTGAATGAAATTAGCTAGTTTCTTGATCTCTGCATAGTGTTCTTCTCTGAAGAGTTAAAACAGTTTATTTAAGTCTTACTGTAACTCAGAAAATATTTTAGGGTACATATTATCCCAAAATAAAGTTGAGGAGCAAAGGAATTCATTAAATGAATATGAGACAGAATTTCAGTGTGTTATGAACTTTACTGCTGCTACATCATAGAGAAATGAACTTATTAGATGCTATTTCTGTCAACACATCTCATGTATGATGTCAACTACAAGAGCCAACCTTTGAATAATGATCACTTGCTAATTTTTATGCACTGATGAACCATTTCACAATTATAAAAAATAAAATAACTTAAATACCTAAGTATTTACAACTTCATTTCTAAATGCCAAATCCCACCAAAAGGAAATGAGGCTCTTTGCCTGACTCGATAGCTGGGGAGCAGAAAATGTATAACATGAGCTTGGAATATCTTTTAATGAAAGATCATTTTAAAATGCTCAGAAACTGATGGGGATGTGTTGAAGATACAAAAGAACAAACTTACAAGCACTTCTATTGACCAGATCTGGAGAAATATAAACATTAAAATAAAAATAATGGCAATGAGTTATAATTAAATTAAATCAGAACCTACATGATGTATATGTGCAGGTTTATGGGGCAGAGGGGAAACTTTCTTTTAAAGCATAGTGCCAACAAATAAATGTAGAAGGACTAAGTAAATCAGCATTTTGCAATCATTGTAATAACTGATTTAAACAAGAATTATAAATACATGCCCAAAATAGTGGATAAATGTAGGAGGATCAGGTTATTTAAATATTCCTAAAATATAACATCCCACTTAATTACTAAGGAAGAATAATATAGTAAGAGTGGAGAAATCTGGCCAACACCACATTAACAAAGTGACCAAAGTTAACTATCAATAATGGAAGAAACTGAAGTCATATGCTTCCTGAAGTAATATATTGACAAGAATCCATCACATGTATAACACTCTTGCCCCAAATGCATAACCCAAATGAAATTACAAATATGAGAAAAATATATGACCCCAAAATCTTTCTGTATTCTTCAAAATTGTCATTGTTATCAAAGGCAAAAACTTTTAATTGATTATTAATGATAAAACACTAAAAAATGAAACTATATGCAATTTAGTTTGTACAGCAAAGGATATTGTTGGGAAATTGATATTTAAATAAGGTTTGTAGATTATATAGTTATGTTGCATAAATGATGAATATTACAATTTTACAATTATGCTGAGATTCTAGGAAAACCGTCCTTGTTCTAGGAAAATAGAGGTAGCAATCCTTATTGGTAAGTTGCACATGTGCAGGTTAACCAACTGTGGATTGACACATTTGTAAAAAATTGCATCCTTACTGAACATTCAGACATTTCATTCTTCTCATTATTCTCTAAAAATATAACAACTACATTATATTGTTGAGATATTATAAGTAATCTAGAGACTTTTTAAAGTATGCAGAAGGATATTCATAGGTTGTATGCAAATACCACACTGCTTTATGTAAGAGTCTTGAGTATCCAAAGATTTCTGTTTACACAGTGCTCATAGATCAAATGACCCTTAGATACTGAGAAGACTATATGCATTGAAATATTTATAAAGTTATAAAACCAACCTAGGTGTCCATCAGCAGATGAATGGATAAAAAAATGTGGTTTATACACACAATGGAATTTTACTAAGTCATGAAGAAGAACAAGATAATGTCACTTGCAGGAAGATGAATAGAACTAGAGAAAATCATGCTAAGTGAGATCAGCCAGTCTCAGAAAGTGAAGGGTCATACATTTTCTCTCATATGTGGAATCTACAGAGAAAATAGGAATCAAAAGGGACTTCAGATAAATGAGGAGAGAGGTCAGTAGAATAGTCGAAGGGAAATGGGGGAGGGAGCTGGGGAAAGGTAAAAGGGGGGTTGAGGAAGAAAACAGTTCAAATAATGTTATGTCCATATATGAAGGTTAGGGTCACTAATGTGTGGGGAGGGAAGAGGGGAGCCCGGTGGAATGCTGAGGAAAATACAAATACTATGTGCATGTAGATCTGTATCACTTTGAACCTCACTATGATGTGTAAGTACAATGTCCCAATAAAAGTATAAAAGAGGAGTAAAAAGGATATATTTAATCTTCTCTCAAATATTTATATGTTTATGTGTGATTGTGTGTGTGTGTGTGTGTGTGTGTGTGTGTGTGTGTGTGTGCGTATACATGCAAGAGATGAAATGATCAATCTGGGTAAAATGCATGTGAGCTCGTTGTATGTTTATAAATATTTTTGTAGATTTAGAATTATTTCAAAACAAAAAAAGGTTTTCAAAGGCTTGTATTAAAAAAAATAGAGAGGCTCAATTACTCTTAGTTATACAGAGCATGTCTTGGAATGCTGGGGCCTAGAAATTTCGATATTTTATCAGAAATATGTTATACATCTAGCGAGTGACCACTAAGCTTATTTTACTCCAATCCTTTAATTTTATCCGTCATATTGTCAAGATTTTCTCAAGAAATGAATAGTAATAGAATTTGATTAGGAATTGTCATTAGTATATTAAACAGTTTAGATAATGTTCTTACATTCTCATTTGTACGATGCACTTAAAAATCAAAATAGTTTAGAAAGCACTTGTTGAAAATCAACAATATGCAAAGCACTAGACATCTAAGAATGACAAAACACAACTTTCTCCTTCCATTAGTCCAAGTTTAATAGGGCAGTGGTTATGGATGTACCTGTATGCAATTAATAAATACCAGGCTACTCCTTGGTTTGTGTGGTTATGGAAGTATAATCAACACGCTATCCATGTCTAGTGATAGGAAAGAACAGTAGGAAAATACAAAGGAAGTTAATTCTAAGATGGCTGTTAGGAAAGTTTTCAGAGGAGATGTAGAAACTGGGTATTGAATGATGACTTTAAAGGGGACCAAAGATCCTAGGCAAGTGGCTACAATGCAGTCTTCAATAATGTTATTAACTGGGCATGGTGTAACATTCCTGTAATTCTAGTACTTGGGAGGCTGAGACAGGAGGATTGCAGGTTTGCAGCCAGCCTCAGCATGTAAGGTAGACCCTCAGAAACTTAGTGAGATCCTGTTTCAAAATAAGAATAAAATAGGGATGAGAGTGTAGCTCAGAGGTAGAATGCTCCTGGGTTCAATTCCCAGTATCACCACCAAATAAATAATACAAGCCAGGCGTGGTGGTGCACTCTTGTAATCCCAGCATTTTGGAGGCTGAGACTGGAGGATCCAGGTTTGCGGCCAGCCTCAGCTACCTAGTGAGGCACTCCACAACTTAGTGAGACCCAGTTTCAAAATAAAGAATAAAAAAATAGGGCTGGGGGTGTAGCTCGGAGGTAGAACGCCCCTGAGTTCAATCCCTAGTACCGCAAAAAACAAAAAACAAACAAAAAAAATAATACATGAATAAAAATAAAAATGTTACTAAAAGGGAAGCTCTGTGTGGGTAGGGACTTTGTCCAATATTATGTAACCTGACACATAGTAAATGCACAATAACTATTTGTGAAATAAATGAATAATAGAACCTGTGCAATTGATTCATACTTGTATAAATGGCATTCACACTTGCATAAATTCTCATACTTGTATAAATTCATACTTGTATAAATGCTCATTGGGAAAGATTTCCCTTTTCTCTTGCATGGCTTATATGTGGTGTTGGTGGGGAATTTTTCAATTATTCTAGGAATAAAGTAGGTCACTTCTGTGATATACAATGTGTGAAAATTTTGTGTTAGTAAAATCTACAGAAATATCTAGGAAGTTTTATAAAAAGAGGAAGAATTTCTTGGAACATTTAAATAACTTGTCCCTGATTTGAAAATGACCCAAACAGAACTTCTAGAAATAGTAAAATACAGTCTTTGAAGTCTCAAGGGGCCAGCTAGACAGAATAGACACGAGTGAATGACACAGAGTGCACACATAAAGGTGAAGAAGTCATTAATTCATACCAGTAATTCTCAGTACTAGTACTTGGGAAGCTGAGACAGTAGGATCACAGTTTCAAGACCAGCTTCAGCAACTCAGGCCTCAGCAACTAAGCAAGACCCCATTTCAAAATAAAAATATAAAGGGCAGGAAGTGTAGCTTGGAGGCAGAGTGTCCCTGGATTCAATTCCCAGTATTAAAATAAGTAAGAAAAAAAAGGAGAGTTAAAATATATGGAGAATAGATCTGTAAATCAGTCTGATATATGACTAAAAAACTAATTATAGTCTCATCAGAAATGAGGAAAATGAGGAGACATAAATTATGTATTATAATGAATACATCACTATTGCACCATCAATTGTTAAAGTACTACACTAATGTAATTAACTGTAAGAAGCAAGATATATAATGTAAGAAAATAGGGGAAACTGTGGGGAGATAGCAAAGAATATGTGGGAACTGAATTTTTCCAGTTTCAGTAAATCTAAAAATGTTCTCAAATAAAGTTTATTTAAATATCCACAACCAACTACATTATAGTTTAAATTGAATTACATTAAAGGCAAAGATAAAAAAGCTAAGAAATGCACTTAGCAAGAAGTGAACGTTTAAAAACCTGACATTAAACTATGCTGGGTTTTAAGACATTAGCATTTATGCTTATTAAAGTCCAACTGTATTAAGAGAAGCCTTGTTAAAAGTAGCATGGTAGAGCATGGAAAGGCTTGTAGCCCAAAGCCCATTTTTAAAGGCCAAAAAATCCTAATGAAAATATTATTACATACCTTATAGGGAGTGTTAGATCTATTCCCTTATCTCTAATCAAATTAAAGCCAGTTTAAGCACTCCCTATAGGAAGAACTACCCTAGCAATTTCTCAGGGTTCTTCAATACTTACTCCATGAAACTATACTCTGCCTCTTTCCTAAAGGGGGTGAGAGAGAGGAGTCCATTCTCTTCTAACTCTTGAAGCACTAAGCCTCCAATCCAGGGCCGTCTTCAGGGATATGTAACCTGTGTGGCCTGCATGGGGCCCCATGTTTATTAGTCCCCCTCTTGATTCAGCCTCTGTGGGTGCCTTGTAATTCTTAAACATTTAACAACTGGCCTCATATTTGGCCTTGTATTGTGTCTTGTAAATGACGTACCAGGTCTTGCTCTAATCCCTTTATTATATACTAACATACTAATATAGTTTAACCTGGGGTTGAGGCCTGCAGGGATCAAGCGAAGAAACGTCACCTGTCGCAGGTGGGGCAGGGAGCCAGGAGGGCCTGCGGGTTTGTGGTAAGAAGGAAAACAAGCCATTCCCCAAAAAGCAGCCAGGCCTTGGCTGGCCAAGTGTACATGGGAATGTGAACCCACTGGAGCCAGATCTTCCAACAGAAACAAAATTAGAGATTTTTTATTTTTTTTTTATTTTCAAGTGTCAGATTTTGGTATGTTTATCTTATACTTTATTATTTCTATGACTACTAATTTCCTTCCAAATGTGTAACTTTTATGACTTGGTACATTCTGAAAATACAATATGAAAGCATCTTTACTTTATAATGAAAATAAATAGTATCGTATGCTTAATAGTCTATTAGTAAATGTTTCCATATTTTTTACTTGATCCTGTCGATATACCTATAGAGTAAATAAGGCAGGAAGTAGAATTATTATGTAGAAGAGAAAATGGAAGCACTTGATATTCAACAACTTGCTCAAAGACCTTCAGCTTCTATGTAGCAGTCAGAATTCAAACTCAAGGCTTCTGACCCTGGCACATTTCAATAGCACGTCTATCTTATCCATTAGGATGCCTATGGCTTGGTGACCACTTCTGATCAGGCCTAGTGAAAAACCACACCCATGTGTTTCAGAGATGGTACCAGTGGCAAGCTCTGGTTTGTGAGAAATAATGGGAAAAGAGGGTTAAGTTATTTTGTCCCAAACAAAAGGGCATCAGTTGTTTTATTCACAGGGTCAAAAGAGAAGAAATACTTCTCTTTGGTTTCCATGGCAACAGAAGCAAACTCTGACCTTCCTCTGAAAGCTGGAGGTTTCTAAGTAAAACGTTACTATGATCTTTACTTGTCTTTAAAGGGTATTATACTTGGTTTTCTTATGTCATAGAAGTAGAAATTGAAACAGAGGCATTAAAAAAAATCATTTTATTTTTGCAATGATTTTTTTAACGTGGCTAAAAAGTGCAGTGTTTAATGAGCAAATATACAAAGCTTTTTGTAAAAGCCACCTATGCTTGCAAGATGTGTTTCTCTAAAATATAGAGAAATTTATTATAATGTACTAATAAAGGTATATTAAAAACATAGAAAAATTAAATCTTGCTTTTCTGCATGGCTGATTACTCAATAATTTAAAATACTCTTACAAAGAGCAGCTTTATAAAATCCATTTGAAACACTATTTTACCAAAATACTTTAGGACCAAATCTTAGAACTCTCTGGGGAAGATAGTAATATTGATTCCTACATCATCATCATCATCATCACCACCATTTTCAAGTTCTTTATCATTTTCTTCAGAAATACATTTGTCATGTATTTTTTCTAGGTTTCGTTTTTTCTTATGAGTATATAATGGGTTGCTTTTTTCTTTGATCTTGGGATGTGAATTAGCAGTTGTTTCTCTTTCCAAAGCATGTTGTAGGCAGTTGTAAAACCTGTAAAGAATTAAGTAGTATTGTTATATCTGTGCATTTTGAAAGTGAGTGACTAAAGTTATAAATTATATAAACTTGGCAATTTCCTTTATTAGTCTTTTAAATATAAAATGAATCCAAGAAATAATGTTTCACTGTTGAATTAGGGAAAAAAAAGTTTTCAATTGTTTAAAAATAATCCTGAAAAGTGGATTGGAATCATTTCTTGATACCCCCTATCCAACTTCAATTTTCTTCCCAGATGTAGAAATCAAGCAAAGTGGGTAAAAAGAAAAAAAGTAATATTATCTTATTTAAAAAAATAAAAACTGTAAGAGGCTCATTATAGAGAATTTTAAAAATACAGTTAAAAATACAGATCATTTATATGTAACTACGTAGAAATAACCACTTTCATTATTTTTTCTTTTCAGTTTATTAATGTAGCCTGAGTTACTGTATTTATATACTCACATATACATAGTTTTTACATAATTAAGATATTGTATATAAAGTTTTACATTGTTTTTTCAAATTTAATATTTACTGAGAATATTTTTCATGTCATTAAATGAACTACAAAATAGTACTTTTTAATAGTAGTAGAAGCTGGGCATGGTGGCGCATGCTTGTAATCCCAGTACTTGGGAGGCTGAGACAGGAGGATCACAGGTTCGTGGCCAGCCTTAGCTACTTAGCAAGGCTCTCAGCAACTCAGTGAGACCCTGTTTCAAAATAAAGAATAAAAAATAGGGCTGGGGGTGTAGCTCAGAGGTAGAATGTCCCTGGGTTTAATCTCCAGTAACACACACACACACACACACACACACACACACACACACAAGTAGAACATTGTTATCTAGATTGGCCTTTATTTTCAAATTTTCCCTAATACAAACATCAATGTGGCAAATATTTTCAAAAATGATATGATCTGAATTTGTAGGCATTTCTTTAGAATTTCTAAAAATGTGATTACATGGTTAAAGAACATAAACATCTTAAGACACTTGAAAAATACTGCCTGTTTTCCAGAATGGATGTTCAAAAAAATATGCTTCTAATAATAGTAGCACTTGAGGGACCATTTTACTCAGAGACTAAATATTACCATTAAAAAATGCCCTATTTTGACATACAAAAATGATACCTCATGATTTTAATTTTCATCTTTTTGCAAATGAAATTGATTTTTTTCATTTGCTCATTAGCTATTTGAATTTCTTAAATAATACACTGTCCTTTCCTTTATTTTTCAGTTGGGATTTTAGTGTCAAGTTTATGATATAAGAATCTATAAGCTCCCTAAAAATAAGGTTTTATTTCTTTTCTACATCCAAGTCAACACACACTACTGATCTTTTTGACACAGTAGCACACAGTGAATGTAACACACCTTCCACATATGTTAGAGGGCAGCAGGCTGCATGTATTAGACACTAGTGTTCCACTGGGAAAGCTGAGGTTGGATAATTTCAATTAACACTGCTGAGTCTTTATTTATAAAACTAGCTATTGTTGTCCATCTGCAGGGTTGTCAGAGGTTTAAGTACCTAGAGAGTGCCTGGCACACAGTTGGTTCTTAATGACTATTTTTATGTAATATAGACTTCATGAGAGCAAAGAACCTGTTTCTTATATTCTTAGCATGTAGTATAGTACTGGCATACTCAGTAAGAATGTGCTTAATAAATGAATAAATAACTATGAAATAAAAATGGTAGCTATGGCTATATTATCCTAGGTTTCCAGTTAGAATGATCTGGAATTTGAAGATTTTCTTGCTATCATAGGGCTCTTATGTTACTTTTATATCCTATTATAATATGAGAATACAACAGGAAATTTTTAAATTTCTACTGAACAGGTTGGTGTTTTGGTCAATTTTCTTCTTTAATTCAATGAACAGGCGAGGTTCTATTTGGAAAGGTTCTAAAATTCTAAAGCCCAAGTATCCACTGATTCCCAAACACTCCATGTAACTCTAATATATACACAACATGATTACTGTGTATCTTGTCCTTTTTTTGTGGGGATTGAACCCAAGGGTATTTTACTTCTGAACCACAGTTTCAGTCTTATTTCATTTTTTTTGAAACAGAGTCTAGCTAAGCTGCTGAGGCTGGCTTTCAACCTGTAATCTTCTTGTCAGCCTCCCAAGTACTAGGATTACAGGCATGCACCACCACA
Source organism: Graphiurus murinus (assembly GCA_004027655.1). Lineage (NCBI taxonomy): Eukaryota > Metazoa > Chordata > Mammalia > Rodentia > Gliridae > Graphiurus > Graphiurus murinus. Next base: position 14,017 of record PVLC010017918.1, read on the forward strand.
CTTGGCTTCCTGTTCACATTTTAAGAACTTATGCACTCACACTTAAAGTACTGTGCTTGGTATATGCTAGGTGTGCAATAAATATTTCTTTAATGAATGAACCAATCTCAAAAAAAGGAGGTTCAGTAAAAGAGGAAAGACTGAGAAATTATTGGCATGTAATGTTTTGGGTCTTGTTCCGTGGTAACAACTATCACTTAATGCATCCTTTACATCTTTACTAAAACCTGGCTTCCCCAGATGCCATTTCTCCTCATTCTTCTCAAGTACAGATTGATTATTCTTCCCAACTTCTGAACAGCACAGAGCTGCGAGATGAGGTCAGAATTCAGCAGACTCATCAACATTAAATTTCTTCATCTGCTCCTCAAATTATCTACCAATTCTGTTCAGTCTCTTACATTCACAAAACTCTGTGCTTGGCTCGATCTTTCTTTCCAGTTTTTGTCATTTTCTTTGGTGACTTTAATGACTGATTTTCTTCTTATCTTTCACTCTGCCTATATAGAACGACCTAACAGAATGACCTTTCTATTTAACACACAAACCTGAGCATGCCACAGGTGGTGTGACTATCCTTATACCTCATCATATGATGTTGTCCATATACAACCTCCTCTTCCACCATTCTTCACCCACCCTGCACCTTACACTTAGGTACCCAAGTCTTTTTTTCTAGATTATATTTTATTCCTAAAAAATGCAAAATAAAATTAAGTTGTTCTTTTATCATCAGAGAGAAGAAAATTAGCAGCTTGTGTAAATGTTTTTTCAGTCACATAAAACAAGGTAATTAAAAAGGAACAGATGCCTTAATCTTCCATTAAAGAACTTGGCAATTCAAAGTTACATTCTCAAGTTACTAAAAGACAACCTTAATAAGGAAAAAAAGATCTTTTCCTGCTGCAAGTCAGGAATAAAAACTTCAAATACTAGTTTTTAAAAGAGAACTCTAAAAGTTCTTTGATGAACTATCTTACTCAATAAATCAGAAATTTGTTTTACAATTGTTCTCCCTCATAGTCTGACCCTTTACACAGCATTCTAAAGCCCAATTCTCAAAGTGTAATTTTCTCAGCTCTCATAGGCAATGACAAAGAGTATGCTTAGGGAACGGATTTCCACCCCTCAAAAGGAAGTCATTTGCTTCAGCCACCTCTTGAGTCAAGATTATCATAAGACCATTTGTACTTAGTTCTCTCGATGTGAAAAAACTTTCCAGGACAACCCAGAAAAAAATAAATTCTTGTTTTCTGAGGTTAGAGAACTGCCAGCAATTAAAAGCTGGAAATCTGGCTTCTGAAGCAGGTACAAAGACTTGAGGAAATGACTAATAAGTATAAAAAAAAGACTATTCTGATATGTTATATATTTGAATTTTAACTGATTAAGCACTAGAAATTTTTTTTTCTGGTACTGGAGATTGAACTCGAGGGCATTCTACCTCCGAGCTACACTCCCAGCCCTATTTTGTATTCGTTATTTTTGAAACAGGGTCTCACTAAGTTGCAGAGGGCCTCACTAAGTAGCTGAGGCTGGTTGCGAACCCGGATCCTCCGGTCTCAACCTCCCAAGTACTGGAATTACAAGAGTGCACCACCCAGCAGCACTAGCATTTCAATTAAAAAATAATATGCAACTGACAGGCCTGTGCTGGTCCTGAAGACACAGGTATGTGGTCTGTGCCTTCGACAAGCTCAGGGTTTCACAAGAGCTGCAAAGCTATAAAGTCACTTTCAAAAGATGAGATGACGGGGAAGCACACTGGAGGCACATTGCTTCAAGTAAGATCTGAAGGACCTGCCAGTGTATAAGGACAAAGCTGCAGCCATGGGCCAGGGACAGAATCGTAGAGCACAGTATTCAACTAAATGGTAGAATAAGATGAGAAATCTACACGGAAGCCAAGATGGAGCACCACAAGCACAAATGAAAGCAGCAAAATGATGTAATAGTAATTCTTCCTCCTCTTCTATGTAAATCAAAACATTGATTGATCCCTATTTATGGCTTAAGTATTATCACCCCTTTTCCATGTTTGTACTATTCCTTCTACCTATCAGACAATTCCATTCTCTCAGGAGTCTTCTTATAAAAATCCTGCTTGCCTTTAAGGCCCAGCTTGTCTACTTCTTCCATAAAATTTTCTTTGATTACATCTTCTGCACAATTAAATTTGGGGGGGGGGCAGTACTGGGGATTGAACTCAGGGGCATTCTACCTCCGAGCTATACTCCCAACCCTATTTTTTATTCTTTATTTTTGAAACCAAGTCTCACTAAGTTGCGGAGTGCCTCACTAGGTAGCTGAGGCTGGCCGCGAACCCGGATCCTCCAGTCTCAGCCTCCTGAATGCTGGGATTACAAGCGTGCGCCACCACGCCCGGCTCCTAATTTTTATTCTTTATTTTTAAACAGGGTCTCACTAAGTTGCGGAGGGCCTCGCTAAGTAGCTGATACTGGCTGCGAACCTGGATCCTCCCGTCTCAGCCTCCCAAGTACTGGGATTATAAGCATACACCATCACACCCAGCTTGCACAACTGAATTTATCTGCTTCCTCTTTTGAAATCCTAGAGTATCCTATACCTCTTTTAGGTTACTTGCCACTTTCCAGGCTGAATATCTGTCTGTCTGAATTCCCAATTATGCTACAATAAAGGCTGTTCTGGCAGGATTCATCCGTGAAGTCCAGTGCCTAGCAGTCCTTTATAAACTTTATAGAGCACATAAAGACTACTCTGGAAATAACTGGTATCTTTGTTGCCCATAACCAAGTACTATCTGGCCTGGGAGAGACTGAGAACAGAGCCCATCTGTGTTACACATAGAGTTCATATATAACTTCAAGAGCAAGTGTGGAAGAAAGAAGGGTGGTCAAAAAAAGACCTTCATTCAGCCACTCAAAAATCAGTCTGTAGCCGGGCGTTGTGGCCCACACTTGTAATCCCAGTACTTGGGAGGCTGAGACAGGAGGATCCGGGTTCAAGGCCAGTATCAGCTACTTAGCGAGGCATTCCGCAACTTAGTGAGACCCTGTTTCAAAATAAAGAATAAAAATCAGGGCTGGGGATATAGCTCAGAGGTAGAATGCCCCTGGGTTCAGTCCCCAGTACCGCAAAAAAAAAAAAAAAAAAAATCAGTCTGTGGTCAACTCAAAATAATCCAAAGACCTAACTGCAAGAACTGAAACTACAAAACTTTTAGGGGAAAAAAACTTTATGACACTGAATTTGGCAATGATTTCTTGGGATCAAAAACATAGGCCACAAAAGAAAAATTCATAAACTAGATTTTATAAAAATTTAATATTTATATACCAAAGAACTAGTACAAAAGAATGAAAAGGCAACCCACAAAGTGGGGAAAATATATGCAAATCATATATCTAATAATGGGTTAATATCCAAAATATGCAAGGAACTCTAATGACTCAACAAAAGAAAACAAAGTAATTGAATAAGTAGGTAAAGGACTTAGGTAGATATTTCTCCAAAGAAGATAAGACAGATAGCCAGTAAACACATGAAATGATGCTTAACATCACTAAATGCTACAGAAATGCAAAGCAAAACTACACGAGATATCACTTCACATCCTTCTAGGATACCTATTATCAAGAAATCAGAAAATAGCAAGGGTTGGAAAGGATATGGTTCTGATTTCTTACTACTGGTATTAATTTAAAAGAGTACAGTTGCTATGGAAAACAGTATTGAGGCTCTTCAAAACAAATGTAGAATTATCATATGACCTAACAGTTTTATTTCTGGGTATATATCCAAAAGAACCTAAAGCAGAGCTTGAACAAATATTTGGACACTGATATTCAGAGCAATCTAAATGTCCTTGACAGATGAATGGGTAAATAAAATGTAGTCTGTAATGGAGAATTATTCAATTTTAAATAGAAATAAAGTTCTGATACACTAACCTTAAACAAATAAAATTCTGATATGTGCTACATCATGGATGAACCTTGAAGACATTAGCTAAGTAAAATAAGCCAGATACAAAAGAACAAATATTGTATGATCTTGCTCATTTGAAGTACTATAATAGTCAAATTCACAGAGAGGGCAGGGAGTATGGGGCATGGAGAGTTATTGTCTAATTGGTACAGAGTTTCTGTTAGGATGATGAAAACGTTCAGGAAATAGATAGTGGTGATGGTTGCATAACAATGTGAAGTACTTAATGCCACTGATTAAAATGGTAAATTTCATGTTACATATATTTTACCATAGTCAAAAGAGTTAAAAAAACAACAACAAACAAACATGGGAAGGGGAATCAATTACTTTGTCTTTTAAATTTCTTTATTCTTAACAATATTATATGCCAATATATTCAGCCCCTTTATTCTATGTTTTAACATTTTTTTACTATATAGCTGATGAAAAGAAGAACATGATTAATTTTATTCTACTTACAGCCAAATGGTAGTATCATTTGGTCCATGTTCTAACCTCTTATTAATAGAAACAAAGAAAGCCTTCCTCTCATAGTTAGTAAATAAATCTCCACATTTCACATGTATCACCTGGAAATCATTATGTATGGAATGATCTTACCATGTCTGGTGTCAGTCTTTGTCTCTTCCAGTCTCCAATCAGCTGTTTGTACAGCAGGCTGCTACTTGCAGGCCTGTATTGCCGAGCTCCAGAAATCACAGGAACTCAGCTGTTCCTGTGGATAAGTCTCTCCCCACTGAGAAGTAGGCTTTGGGACTGTTTTTCACAAACAAGACCTTTTTTCTATTAAAAGTATTTTACCTGTTAATTTTGATTTCCATGTTTTCAGAATATTTCTTGTTGCTGATATGTTACACATCGAGATTTTTTGAGTTTTTATTATTGTCTAGATATTTGAACTGTGAAACTGGTCCTATGACAATTTTAGTAATATCTGCCTGATTGCATAACTCAATCACCTACACTGTTTATTATTTTTTCCTTTTTAACATCAGAAGAGTAAGTCTTCCTCTGCATTTAAGTGAATGTACAGCTGTTCCCAGGGAAGCTCCCTAATTTGTTCACATTTTCTGAATTCACATGTAATTTTCTAATCAGTATCTTAAGACACTTTCACCCTTCTTTAATTTTTCCTTGATTTTATATGATGAGCATGGTTCTCTTGATAGCAGCATGCATACCATAATCTTAAAACATATTTTTGAGTCAATGGATTTAAAGCATAATTTGATTTTATAGTTGGTGAACGTGGCTCAATTAACTTCACCAGGTGTATAGTTAGTTGATCTTGGGCTATATTTATAATCTTGTTGAAATTCAAGTAAGGAAACAGAAAACTGATTTGCTACCTCCTATGTTTTAGCAAACAGTCTCACTGGATTACTATCTAAAATGTAGTAAACTTTTGGAATGATATCAATAAGTACTTATGCACAGTGGTAGTTGGGTAGAGTAGTGAGGTGCTTTTTAGTTGCTTACCTGAACTCATCATCTTATTTAGAATGTTTGTACCTTGTGGCCAGATTTTTATGGCCAATTAATTTCAAGGAGGGCTCAGCTAGAAAATTAAGCCTCATGCTCTAAGACATTCACTGTATGTAATGAGTCAACTTCTTTCTAATGTGTCTAAAATGGTAAATGTTACATACCATCCCTGGGAGAACTGAGAAAATAGTCACGTGATTAATTTTGTGAATTCTATGATTCAAATTAGGAACCTCAGTTGAGAATGCTTAGACAGTGGCACTGTTGGGGTTATGCATTTATTCCCCATGAGTGAAGGAAGAAGGAGAAGGGCTACCCTACTCTGAGAGTTCATGACATGACAGAGAGGACCAGTCATCGTGCATATGCTATCTAATGAAAACTAATAACTATTCCTTAAGATAGGCATTTTCCCACAAGTTAGAAGAAAAGTGAAGTGAAGAAAATAAGTGTGTGGAACCAGGCCAAGGAAGTTGGTAGAACCAGGACCTGAACCCAGTTCTGTCTCTGGAGACTGGTTCTACCACTTTTAACTATGCCATATTGTTACCATTGACACTCTGGTCTTAGCAGCTTCACAAAAGTTCTAGGTACTGAAGAATTTTAAGCAGGCAAGTCAAGCAATATGATTCCTTTGAACAATACAGACATCATTCTGATTATGATGTGGAGAATCACTTGGCAGAGAGATGTACTAGCAGCATCTTAATATAAGACCACCAGTTAATGAGGCCAGTGCAGTGGTCTTGAAATGAAGAAAGTGGCAGAAAGGACGGAGAGAAGAACAAGTGAAGAGATATTTAGGCAGCAACTTGACTGGATGCAACATGGCTAAAAGGGTTGAGACAAAAAAAAATAGGAAATTATGACCTAAAACTAGCTATCACTCCTTGAGTAACTCAGTGTACAACTTGCTGGTGGTAGTGCAGTGGTATTATTTTTATATATAAAAGGCAATATGTTTGCTTCTTTATATATAAACTCTATTCTTAGGAAACTGTTGAAAGAGAAAATAATGTAAGAGTTTCATTAGCCAGGAGTGGAAGCTAAAGAACAAGATTTGTATAAACATGTGAACTGACAGCTATGATCCTTCCTAGTTGGACAAATATAACCATTCTTTCTTTCTTTCTTTTTTTTTTGCAGTACTGGGGATTGAACCCAGGGGCATTCTATCTCTGAGCTATACCCCCAGCCCTATTTTTTTATTCTTTATTTTGAAACAGGGTCTCACTAAGTTGTGGAGAGCCACACTAAGTAGCTGAGGTTGGCCACGAACCTGGATCCTCCAGTCTCAGCTTCCCAAGTACTGGGATTACAAGCGGTGCGCCACCATGCCTGGCTAAATATTACCATTCTTGGTCTCTTCCATGACAAGAGTTGGGTATTGAACTAGCCAGAGGTGAAAAACACTTGTCAGAATGAAATTCACTGAGCTGTTCTTGAAAGTCTAGTCATCTCTGGTGGGTTACACGCAGGTCAGTATGCACATCTCTGCTAGATGCTTTCAACTCATCAGTTATGATTCCTGTTGGGGTCTTTCCAGATTCATTACATGTCTCCCCTTAACACCTGTTTCTAATGGTCATGCATCCAACTATGTCCAAGGGAGCCTCAGCGTTAGGTTCCATTTAGTTGTCCATGCCAATCTGGCTACTCTCATCTGTTACCACGATCATCTTTTTGTTATTTAGAATAAGGTGACAAGTAGATAAGCAGTTTGAATCATAAACTAATGATGAAAGAATTAATATTTTCAAGGATAACTTAGGCATATAAGAATAACATGAAAATATCCACTCAATATACCTTTCAATTCTTTTCTTATTTTCCTCCATTTTTTGATTTGCTATATTTAGTAGGAAGTCAATATATTCCTCTGTCACCATCAGTTTTCCCTTATGGCTTAATGGAACTTCTAAGCCGTGTGTACTCCGGACAGCCTACGAGGAAAAAACAATTTAGATATGAAGACTTACATAATAGAGACACTGAAGATAACTAAAGCAAAGTCCTAGTCAGGGCTGAATTTGAACACAGTTTAGTTCCAGTACAGCTTGTAACTCTGTGCTATTTATTTATTTATTTTGTGCAGTACTGGGGACTGAACCCAGGGGCATTCTACCTCCAACCTATACTGCCAGCCCTATTTTTTATTATTTATTTTGAAACAGGATGTCACTAAGTTGTAGAGGACCTAAGTAACTGAGACTGGCCACAAACCTGTGATCCTCCTGTCTCAGCCTCCCAAGTACTGGGATTACAAGCATGTGCCACCATGCTTGGCTAAGTCTGTGCTTTGATGTAATTTAGCTAAACACAGTTGAATCAAAATAAATTAAATAGATTTTTCCCATCATATACAGTCATTTCTAAAGAAAGGCATTCAATATATTATCTTTCAGAGAAGCAGATAATATCAAAGAATACAATACCTTTTAACAATTTCAATCTCACTATGGCTTAGAAAGCTTTAATACACAATTTAAAGAAAAAAAAATGACCTCAACAGAAGTCTCAAGGGAAAGTCAAAAGGGACTGCATGCCAAAGAGTCCCTTAGTGCTACTTGAGCTAAGCATGGTTGCAAGAGTAAATCATGCCTTCTCCACCACACAAAGTGGCTGCTTCTTTAAGCTTGCCAATCTTAGTAACCTTCTTGATGAAGCAGTCTACACATTCCAAGTAGATCCTAATACTGGACAGAGATCACGAAGAGTAACAAAAACTCTTATGAGTAAATTCATTTAATAAATCTTTACTGAGCATATGTAATATTCTAGGCCTCCTTTAAGGTATGGAGATGAAAGAGGAATGTAACATGGCCCCTGACTTTGAGAGCTCACACTTTAGAACAGAAAATCAACAGGTGAATAAGCCGGGCATGGTGGCGCACGATTGTAATCCCAGCATTTGGGAGGCTAAGACCGGAGTTCGCGGCCAGCCTCAGCTACCTAGTGAGGCACTCTGCAACTTAGTGAGACCCTGTTTCAAAATAAATAAATAAAAAAAAAAAAATAGGGTTAGGGGTATAGCTCGGAGGTAGAATGCCCTTGAATTCAATCCCCAGTACCGAAAAAAAAAAAAAAAAAAAACAGGCGAATAAAAAATTGCAATACAATATTGGTGTTGACAGGAGCAGTATGTGCATGCACACATACACACAAATGCTTAACAAAACATGAAGAAGAAAAACTAAGTCTGAGCACTCTACTTTATGAAAAAGGCAGCATCTGAGTTGGTATTTTAAAGGTAAATGCAGTTTTGTCAGACATAAGAACTGGGAAGGGGTATTCTAGCCAGAAGAACAACTTATCTGTAGGAAAAACATGGAAGAGCATGATACCTTTGAGAAATGACTAACTGCTCTATATAGGTAAAGCATAAGATGCCCGAGAGATGAACATAAATAGGTAGATGAAAAACATTTTGGGTAAGGCCTTAGATATCAGGGAAAATGTCTGAAGACCCTGATTTTTTAAAAAGGGATTCTGACAGTACTGGTTAGAGGGACTCAAGGAGAAGATGTGGAGTAGAAAGGCAGTCAGGAGTCAGTTGTATAGACTGAAGTGAGGAACTACGAGGCCTGAAGGTGGGGCAGTCGCAGAGGGCTTAGGGTAGAGTTGAGCGTGAGAAATGAGAGGGAGAATATGACCTATAATTAGCTATGGAGGACAAAGGAGAGCCAGGTGGAAAAATGGTTCTCACCTGGGCCACCAGATGCAGTATGGAGTAAAGTGTGGACACAACCAGTGCTGAGGGCTTTGATTTTCTATTTAGTCATGCCTTATAGGTGTCTTCCTTTGTGAGCCACCCTTATTTGGAAAATGGGCTACTTGGTAAAAACAGATAAAAAGTCTAGGGAGCTAAAATAGAATATAATCTAAAACATTTAAAAAACAAAAAAATACATGCCAGGCCAAAGCAGTAACTATTACAAGAGATCAGAATCAAGTAAAATAATTAGAGTTGGCTTGGCCACAAAAGAATAATAACAACAAAAACCATGGGACTTGGGGGCCTTAAAGATCACCTGGGCCAGAGGCTAGCAAACTTCTTCTGTGAAAGGACAGATAGTAAATATTTGACTCTGTAGCCATACAGTATCTGTCATAACAACTCAATTTTGCCAATGTGACACAAAAGCAACTTTAGCTAATAATTAATCAGAGGGTATAGTGGAGTCTGGCTCCTGGTGGATTGAACATGATCCGAGGACAGAAGTTTGAGAAAATACAGACCACAGTGATTAAAGAGGCGTGCACAACAGAGATGACTTCAGATTCCTTTGAGGCTCCTGTCACTGTACTATAGTGGTTATTAAATCAGGACCTGACTACTCCACTTGGGGTAAAGAGGGCAGAGCCAGGAATCAGGTTAAAAGTAAGTGGGGAATATGATAAAATAACACATAAAATATAGATCTAAACTCTGGATTTTGCTCACTAGTACAGACTATGTCACTGAAGGAAATTTGAGTAAGGAGAGAATAAAGGCAGGAGTGTAATTAGAAGATTATTCTGAGAAATGCTATTTGCCAAAGGTATCTTACCATCATAGTCTTTCCTCTCTTTCCCACTGTGATACCAGAGTTCCTAAAACCAGAATCAATTGCCACTGAATGCTGTCAAGAAAAACAAAAATAAAACAAAACCAACAAAAAAAATCAACTTGTTAAATTCTAATCGTCTAGCTAATCAGATCATGTTTCATTCTACAAGGGAAAGAAACATATACAATCCCCAAACCTATTAAGGGCATATGGACTATGCTTAAAAGTCCTATTTCCATTCTTATTAGACTTACCAGAATATCAATTTTGAAAGAATCATTGAGAAAGAGTAAACTAGAATCCAGTAAAACACAGAGACATTTGGGTAGTGATTGCTTACATAAAGTAGAAGATGACCAAAAAACAGCCATTCCTATAACCATGCTTTTTAAAAGTAAACAAACAAATAAATGTTTTCTTTTAAATGAGTAAAATGAGAACAGAGATTATCTTAGCATTCTAAGTCTAAAAAGAACTTTGTTGAAATGTGAGAAAACCATTTACATAAAGCACAAAAATTTTAAACTTATGAGTGCACTATATGTCATTTTATCAGTCTCTAATGTCTCTAAATAGGCACCTGAGGACCAGATGTGGGCCTCTTCTTTTATCCAGCTCAGTAGTTTTAATCAGGAATGATTCGTTGCCCAGGGACATTGTTGCTTGCCAAGCTGTCATAACTGGCAAGGGTGTTTGGGGGGACAAGACTGGCATACAGTGGAGGCCAGAGATGTTGCTTAAACGATCTACAGTACATAGGACAGCTCCTCTGTAAAGAATTATTTGGCCCAAAATGTCAGCAGCACCAAAATTAAGAAACCTTGCTCTAAGAACATGCTGTTCTTTGAAATTCATCTGATTTCCTGGTTTAAGTACCAGATATATCTTGAAGAATCTCATTTCCAGTTTAGATCTCTACTTGAATTGGCTCTATCTTTATAAGCCTATTTCTCTCATTGCCAGTCCTTCTCATCTTGTTCAATGATACCACTATCCATTTAATTGCTCAGGCTCCAAACCTAGTTAGTCTTGGCATTTTCTACTCCTTCATCCCCTATATACAATTCCTATTTTTTCTACCTTCAGAACACACCTCACATTATCCAGCTCTCCCCATATCCACTGCCTGCTCTGGTTCAAGTTGCTGTCATTCTTTTGTGGGCTTCTGCAGGAGTCTCCCAATGATTTGTCTCTTTCACTCTTCTAATCCATTCTTAGATACCAGCTAAAATGGGACACAAACACTAAACCATGGTATATAATGTTCTATTTGATCTGGCCCTGCCTTCTCCATCTGGCTTCCCTTCTGTTTTCTGAATACTCCAAGCCCTTTGTTGAACAAACCACTTTGGCTTTGCTATTCCCTCTGCCTGCACTACTCTTTCTGCAGCAGGTTCTTGTCATTCATCTTGTTCTTCAATGCTATCTCCTCAAAAAGGCCTTCTCTAGCCACCCTCTTTGTACAGCTCTCCCACTACTTTCAAGCATAGGACCCTGCTAACTCCCAAGAACACAGCACTTACCATGATGAGAGTTCTGTTTACCTGTTAGCTGTCTATCTTTCTCCCTTAAAATACAAATATAAGCTCCTTACGGGATAGATAATATCTGTCTTTTTCTATTTTTCTCTAGTACCTAGCAATGCATGGGCTCATAAAAAAGGTTATGATTCAGGATATTTTTCAGTTTCTCTAATTTTGTTGCAGTCAGCTCCCTGAATATTAGACTTCCACTGAGGCTATGGCCCAGAAGACTGAGCCCAGTAGGATTCTCAGTCAGAACAGGACATGAGTATGAAAACAGGAGAGTTGAAGGTCTCAGGGGCATCATGTTCTAGTATAATCAGAGAATCAATCAAAGATAGCTTCAGTCTTTAGTCATTAACTACTGAATTCTTAAATGCTGTATTCTTGTGGACATCATTGAGTGGCCCTGTTTCTCAGGCCTGTTTCTCTTTTCCTGTCACACTTTCTCCACAGGTGATTTTATATAAGCTTAAGACTTCAAATACTATATGTTGGTGTCCGCAATGTGTATCTTCAGTCTAGTCTATTCCTCTGAGTTCCAGACTTTTACTCAAATACCTATTTGAAATATTTATTTAGGTATTGCTAGGGAATGAATTGTGTCCATGGAAATTCAAAATTCATTTGTTGAAGCTCCAACCCCTAATGTAACTAATTTGGAGATAGAACTTTTAAGGTGGTAATTAAGGTTGAATAAGGTCTTAAGGGTGGGATACTAATTACTACTGTCCTTATAAGAGGAATAGATGCCAGTGATGTGCACTCACAGAGGAAAGGCCACTAGAAGACAAAGGGGCAAAGAAGGTAGCCATCTGCAAGCCAAGGAGAGAGAGGGCAGGAGAAACCAACCCTGTAGGCATCTCAATCTTGGACTTTCAGCATCCAGAACTATGAGAAAATAAATTTCATTTTAGTCACCTAGTCTGTGGTATTTTAATATGGCAGACAGGTATCTGTCATTTAAGACAGGTGTCTTAAAGACATTTCACATGGAACATATGACCAATTTCTGATGCCAACCCTTTCAACCTCCAGCATGCCCTGTCAGAGCAAAGGATACCCCCATCATCCAGGTACTCAAGCCACTTCTCTTTTTTTCTCCCTCAGGAGGCTGCTCTTCCCCAGCCAAACTCACCAGTCTATTCAATCCAACACTAAAATAAAGTTTGACTCTATCCCTTTCTCACCTTTTTCAGTGTTATCATCCTAGCCCAAGACACCACTGAGATCACCATGACGGACTCCTAACTATGCTGGTGCACAACTGAAGTTTTCAGAACACACCTCTCCAAGCCACCCCTGCTTGTAATGAACCCTTCACTAAATTTTCCTTGCCCCCAGTAAGCAATGCAAGCTCTTGATTCTGGCCTACAAGGCCCTCAGTGACCTGGTCCCAGTCTCCCTCTCTGACCCTCTTTTAGTCGGCTGTGCCCCTTGAACCCAATTCTTTCTATTCTGCAAACACATCAAGCTCTTTCTTCTGAAACTTTGTACTATATACTTTTCAATCTGCTTGGAATGTTCCTTTTCCAGTCACAGGCCTAGCTCTTTTTGTTTCTTTTAAGTCTTAGCTCCAGAGATGCCCATCCTAAAAGTCACCTTTCACACTATTCTCCATCACCAGCAGTTTTCCTATGGGTATTTTGCACCTAGCAGTTATTTACTTTATTTGCCTGTTCAGCTGTTTGTTTTTGCTGTACCCTAACCTTCAGGAAGGAACCAAGACAGTTCCTAATCTTATTTATTACTATCTGTTGGGGTCTTACCCGGCAGGCCCAGGGAGGCCTAGCCCAAGAAGGCGCCTGGCAAGGTGCCAGAGGCAGCCACTGCTGGATGACTGACAGGTGATAACCTTCCTGGAGGAGGGCTGTACCACGTCGGCGCGCATGCACCAGTACGTCAGAGCTCGTGGACAGACAGTGCACGCTTATGAGAACTAGTGAGCGGCATGCAGTTACCTCGTGATCACATCTATGATTGGTCCCAAGTTGCTCCCCCTCTGGCCCCATCTCCTACTGCATGGCTTGATAGCAGGGCCCTCCAGCAGGGAGAGAGAGCATAGGAAAGTGAGAGAGAATGTGTGTGTGAGAGAGTATGTGTGTGAGAGAATGTGTATGAGAGAGAGTGAGTGCAAGAAAAAGGAAGGAGGAGAAGAACAATAAAGAAGCTTGAACCAGCAACCATTTTGTCGCCTCTCTCTCTTTGGACCCCCGTGGGCAGGGGTCGAGCATTGGGAGGCGATACTATCCTCTAGTGCACAACACACATTGGGACTCAATGCATTCTTGTTAAATGAACACTTATAGTGCAACTTAATTTTATAAGTAAACATAGCAAAGGCATAAAAATGAATATGGAGATGAAATAGAATCACAGCTAACAAATGTTTATCTAATACTCATTTAAATGATGAGAAAAATGAAATAGTCTTTAAGACACATCATTTTATAAGTAATTCCATGGTATTTTCTCTAAAAACTCAGGAAGTAAAAACAAAGTATATGATACTAAGCAAAATTTACAAGTAGAAGGATTTTTTTTCCTAATATTAAAGAGAAATTGATTAGGTAGGTGAATAAATAAATAGCTAAACAAATTAATATCACATTTTATAGGAGATGTAAAGATTAAAAGTAAATCTACCCACAGACCTACATATTCAAGTAAAATTACAAAATTTCACCAGAATCTGTGCATCCTGCAGCTGCCGACACTGTACATGAAGAACAAATGGTTCAAATTTCAAAGTGGCATCGCCATTCGCTTTCTTCAGAGCTAGCATCTAAATATAGAAAAGATGATAACATCAGATACAACTATATGATCCTAAACTTTGCTGGCTTTTTACTTTATATATAACTGCAGTTTTTCCTAGAAATGTTCAAACTCACAATGTACTTTCCTGCACTAATTTTTCCCACTGCTTTTTTTGTTCTCTTTCACAAAAAAACTTGATTTGCTGGTTTCCTTAAAAGACTCAATTGCCAATTCATTCCTAATTATCTGTACCATTTTTTCCAACTTTTCCTATACCCCAAGTAAGTAAACTACTACTTTAATTCCCTAACAAAGTTTTTGTCAAAGAATGTGGTATATAAAAACTGTACTAAAAAGACTGTTTAAACTTGTTGTTAGACTGAGACAGAGACATGTGTATTGTGAGAGAAGAGTGTAAGCATGATCTGACCCCTCCCCTGTGTTCCCAAGAACTTTGTACTCACTCAGTACAGGATGCACTGGTAAGCTATCAACTGTATTGCATATAAAGAACTCAGAGCGTAGCCAATACATTCCTGGAATTGCTTAACTCCATGTGCAGTCATGTCCCCAACTTTCTGTATTTCTGACCTCACAGGGCAAGAGTCAGTGTCCTTTTATAAAATGGGATGCATGCTGTCACAATGCCCTCGTCAGCTGTGTTAAACTGGTCTGCTAGCCATGGGGCCTGACACACTGCAAAGAGCTGGATCTTGTACTATCTCTTTCTGTCATAAGTAAACATTATACCACTTGAGCATGCATGCATGTTGTCTGTTCTTAGCAACATTGAGTCATGCCCTGATCTCTTTCCTGTGTGATGCTTACTTGCCTTTTGACCTTGACTATACTCATTGTGATAGTTTATCCTGTGGCACAGGCCTGACCATCTAGTGAAACATGTAATATTATGCCTAAGCTAGAATTTATACAAGACAGTTATTATTTCTGTCTCTCTGGTACTGGGCAGCACCTTCACACCATTTGACTGAGGTGGGTCTGTCAATCATAACCCTGTTATTCATCACTCTCCCTATCTTATCTGAGGTGTTAAGTGCCTATGTTTGATCAAGGACATTACATCATTTCCTAGAAAAAATAACTGATCTAAAAGTGAGAACACCTAATCTATGTAGGACAACTCAGAGTTCTTCTCTAGGACTGATACATGAATTTTTGGAAAAGGAGGTCTTTTTCATTGAGGTTGTTGATAGGTATCATTCCTGCCACAAAGATCATTTTCAGCAGGAAAGAAAAAAAGGCAAACATGCAGAGAACCAGTACCCAAACACAGAGATGGACGGAGTGCCTGAAGGGTATTTGAGTACCTGACCCAGCAGTGCCTGATTCCATCTTTAACTCTGTCCTGTTTAGCTAAAGGAATTATATAATTATATTTATTGCATAAGATGGAATTGGATTTCTAGCTTCACTGGGAATGAAAAGTGTCTTGCTAACACAAACTTATATGAACTTATCTAAATACTTTAATTTAGAAAACTAAATAACAGAGCGCAGGTATGAAGATTTTCCAGAAACAATCCAGATAGAAATACATAATTTATTTACATCAGTCAAGCTGGTAATACATAGACAGGGTTAATCCCCTTCTCCTTCTATTAATTTGTCTCAGCTTATAGATTTATTAAATGGTAGAATTGAAATTCAAAATTTAGATCCAATGTGTACTCTCTGCTATGTCCTAGGGAATGTGTTTTGTTGAGCCACAGTTAAGTAGTGTTTGCATACATATTTATATTTATACTTCCATACTTTTATCTTCTACAACCTAAAATAGCCATTGTAATGAAACTTTTCTAATCTTTAGCCATTATAATTATGCACATAAATCACCTTGCATGTTCTATTCTTTTCATATGTATTTAAAGTAACTGTGAATTTAATATTGGTTCTAACTTTATATATAAAAACTTACCACATCATCTTTTACACAAGGTGTATGTGTAACCAGTAGCCAGCAACAGTTTTGTTTCTGAACCTCAAAACCACTTATACCCTAAAATACAAATAATAAGATTAAATCATAAAGTATTTACAAAAATAATAAATACAATGCACAGATATTATAGGATTTCTTCAATTAATAAACTAAAGTATTACTGAAAAAAATTCAATATATTTTGGGGTAAAGTGAGCCCCAAACAAAAATGAACACAAATAATTTGACATATGATTTGAAAGGTAAAGGTACTTAAGATTGTCTGAAATGTTTTTGTGAGAAAAGTATTACAAAGACTTGTACACGAGTAACATCTAAGTTGTACTGTTTTATTTGGCTGTCACCATATTAAGATAAGAATTTGAATTTTTTTAGGATAGCACTATCCCAATACCATACAGGACTTACCACTCATCACTGACATTTATGCTTTTCTCACTTTTATAACACTTCCCTGGATGGGCATAAATTTGTTATTTTTGTTAGACTTTGTATATAGTCCCAAAGGTAACTAGGACTAAAAGGTAAAAGTTTCAAGGCAAACATTTTAACATCGACTTAACCTGGACAAATGTTTACTTGCAAAGTTCTATTAGGTATATAGAGATCCTACCCTTAAGACACTAGAAAGAGTAGTCATTAAACAACATGCACAGAAATCACTATACTTCTTTAAAGAAACTATTTATACAATGGGTCCAAAGGAGACTCTGCTATCTGGCTTTGGAAACAAGAAAAGCTGTGTATGGTTTTTTTTTTTTTTTTTTTTATACTTTTATTGGTGCATTATAGTTTCACATCATAATGTAGTTCATAGTTACAGTGACATACATGCACAGCACTTGGTGGGTTCCCCCTCTACAACCCCCCTTTCCCATACAGGGTATTGAGATTGATATTAGTGTTCTCACATGTGTACTTAATGTCTGTTATAAGACTTTAGTGATGTATGTATCTACCCTTATGCTGGCTTCTGTAAATCTCAGAAGCAAATGTGTGGTTCATCTTTACAAAGTTTATAGGTCCTAATGTCATGATTTTTTTGTTTATTTGTGGTACTGGGGATTGAATGCAGGGGCATTCTACTCCCAAGATACCCCTCAGCCCTATTTTATTTTTATTTTTATTTTGAGACAGGGTCTCACTAGGTTATGAGTCTCACTACTTGTGAGGCTGTCCTTGAACCTGATTTTGGTTTGTTTTATCTATATTTCCTTTATCCAGATTTTCCCACTCTTTATTTTTCTTGTTTCCTTTTGTAAGTTGCTCCAAATCCTTCTTTAAATAGGCCTGAGTAAAAATATAAGGTAATAAGCAAAAGAGGTTCAGATAAATTGTTAAGCCAGTCCAAAAGAAACAAGCATTACTTTCAAGTGGGTAGTGCTTGAGTTTATGTGTAAGTAGAAAAGGGAGTTTTTGGATTAATGTCTCCAATATGCAGAGATGAAGGAAACGTTTCAGAAAGAAAAACATGAGTAGGGGCAAAAGCAGGTAAATACAAGGTGAGAAAGAGAATAGTTCCATTTCTGTAATTAGCTAAAGATGAAGAGAAGCAGTGGGAAATAGGGTTGAAAGCTATGGTACAGTATAGGTTTTGATTTTCTGATGTAATTATGTAAGTGTAAAAACATGTTTCAGCAGAGGTGAGTGACAGAATTCTGTTTTAAAAAATTCAATCCGTTAGTATGTTAACATGGTTTAGAGGATAGAGAATAGTGGTTCAGTGACTTGCAAAACTCCACGTGATATAGGGTAGAGGAAAAGAGGGAAGAGAAGAGAGAGCATGTATGGGCAAGAATGCCAGTCCTCAGGATGTGATGGAAGCAATAAAAAAACGAACAGATCTCCCTAACCTGGGAAATCAGCAAATGATCTGTCAATGCTGGACCTAAAGAATGAGCTTATGAATGTACTGTCTTCGATATTCTGAATTCAATACTACTAATTGAATGAGCACACAGCCAACTTTTAAAGCCCACTTAACATGAGCCAAGCAAGGATGCTAAATGTTTTAAAATAAATACTTCCGGTTCCTCCACACAAAATTCTAGTGAAGCAGATGCTCTTTATTATCCTTAGTTCATGGAACAGGAATGGGCTGAGTTTTGGAAACTTTCCTAGGGTCACCTTGCCAAAACTTCCGATAAGTGGTTTGGATTCTAAGAAGTATCTCTCCAAATTCTGAGGGCTTGATTCCAATCCCCTACTATATACCTTTGTTACTGTATGCCAAAATTACCAGAGCTGTACTAATGCAGTGGGCCACTAGGAGGCAGCGAGCTCTTTAACCTTGATGACGTTAAGTTAGGTAGTGACAAAGATTAGGTAGGCCGGTCGAAGTAAGGACTCTGTGGCTTGAAACTCACCAGGCTAGAAAGTCATTAAACTCTTTTAGTATTCAGAAAGTCTCACCCTTGTCACCCAACACAGTCTTTAGGCCAGTAATTTCTCCATCACTTGGGGACTTGCACAATGTTGGGCACCAGCCTAGACCTATAGAATCATAATCTGTTTTTCTGAAAGATTCCCAGAAAGATGCAATTGTTTTACAAGCACCAGTCTGGCTGATCCTCTAAGTTTCATATATAAAGAAACCGAGACCACTCATCAAAGGCACACAC